>PITA01009185.1:0-79448 GCA_004023965.1 Spilogale gracilis | reverse complement strand
TATATTACCCCTTATGCACCACAAGTAAGTGAAACCACATGATACTTGACTTTTTCTACCTGGTTTATTTCACTCAGCATAATCTCTTCCAACCCAGTCCATATTGCTACAAAAGTTGGATATTCATCCTTTCTGATGGAGGCATAATATTCCATTGTATATATGGACTACATCTTCTTTATCCATTCATCTGTTGAAGGGCACCTTGGCTCTTTCCACGGTTTGGTGATTGTGGCCATTGCTGCAATGAACGTTGGGATACATATGGCCCTTCTTTTCACTACATCTGTATCTTTGGGGTAAATGTCCAGTAGTGCATTTGCAGGGTCATAGGGTTATGCAGTTGATTTTTAAGTCAGATGGAAAAATGTCATAATAAAAATATGTTTATACTGTCTTTTGTATTTACCTATGTAGTTACCTTTGTCATTGCTTTTATTTTTTTCATGTGTATTCTCATTATTGTCTAATCTGCTTTCGTGTCAGCCTGAAAGTCTTCCTTTAGAATTTTTTTGTATGACAGGGCAGATAGCAATGAATTCTCTGTTTTATTTTATCTGGAATCTCCCTAATTTCTCCTCCATTTTTTAAAGGATTTTTTGCTAGACATGATTCTCAGTTGGCAGTCCTATTCTTTCAGTACTTTGAGTATGGTATTTTATGACCTTCTGGACTCCAGTAACATAATATGTAATTATGTTACATAATAACATAATTTATTATTATATTCAACTAGCCAACATATAGCATATCATCAGGCCTCCGGTGTTTCTAATGAGAAATCAGTTTTTACTCTCATTGTTGATCTCTTGTATAGGATTAATAACTTCTCTATTGAGATTTTCTTTTTAAGATTTTATTTATTTATTTGATGGAGAGAGAGAGAGCGAGTGCACAAACGGGGAGCAGCAGGGAGAGCGAGAGGGAGAAACAGGCTCCCCACAAAGCAGGGAGCCCGATGCAGAGCTCCATCCCAGGACTCTGGGATCATGACCAGAGCCAAAGGCAGACGCTTAACCAACTGAGCCACCCAGGCACCCCTCTACTGATGTTTTCTTTTTTCTTTTCTTTCTCTTTCTTTCTCTTTCTTTCTTTCTTCTTTCTTTTTTTTTTTTTTTTTTTTTTTTTTTTTTTTTTTTTTTTTTTTTTTTTTTTTTTTTTTTTTTTTTTTTTTTTTTTTGTCTTTTAACATTTTGATTATGATGTGTCTAATTGTGCCCTCTTGAGTTGTCTGTCCTGGAGTTTGATGACTTTCTTAGACATGTAGATTAATGCTTTCCATCAAATAAAGGAACTTTTGGTCATTATTTCTTCAACTATTCCTTCTGTTTCTTTGTTTTTCTCCTTCATCTCTTTCTGTGATTCCCGTTAAGCACATATAAGCGCATATCAATGTCCTTGGGGGTGTCCTTTATGGTGTCTTATATGGTGTCTGAGACTGTTGATGAATTTTTTTTCCTTATTGTTCCTAAGACTGGATAATCCCACTTGAATTATCTCCCTGTTCATTGACTATTTCTTTTGTCTTCTCAGGTGTTCTGTTGAGCATCTCTAGTGAATTTGTCATTTCAGTTACTGTACTTCTCAACCCCAGAATTTCTACTTGGTTCTTCCATGTAATTTTTATCTCTCTGTTGGTAATATCTATTCATGGAGACATGGTTTTCTTTAGTTCTTGGAACATATTTACGATAGATTTAAATCTTTGTCAGTAAGTCCAATATCTGAGCTTACACAGGGAGTTTCTATTTACTGCTTTATTTCCTATGGATGGGTCCTTTTTTTTTTTTTTTTTACACATGTCTAATAATTTTTTGGCTGAAAAGTAGACATTTTAAATTGCATAGTGTTACAGTTCTGTAAATTAGGTCCTTCCCTTGTACCAGAGTTTGCTGTTTGTTTAGTAACTTTGTTGAACTAATTCTATAAAGTCTATATTGTTTGTCATGTGTGGCCACGGAAGTTTCTGCTTGGCTAGCTTCATGATCGATTCAGTTATTAGATAGAGATTTTCTTAGTTGCCTGGAACTGATAAGTCCCATAGCCTTTGCTGGGGAATGTGAGAGCCTGTAGGGGCATGCCTTCAGCACTCAGTCAGGCAGTTTATAATTCTCCCTTCGTCTTTGATTCCTGCTTGTGCAGAGCCACAAATTCAATCACATGTGAGAGCCCAGGGCCTTCTCAGGTCTTGAGCATGGGTGTGCACATAGGCCTAGGTGTGCATAGAATCCAATGCATTTATATTCCCAGGAATAGGTGAAAGTATTTCAAATCCCCCATGAACATTTCTTTCCCAACTTTTAGTTTCAGTTTTTGTGGTTAGGCCATTGTTTGCCCAACTGCTCTCCACTGCCTCAGGTATCTACCATGTTCAACAATTGCCTCTGATTGTTTTTGACAAATGCTCTTGTGAAAAAAGCTCTTTCCACTTGGCAAGCTCTGAACTAGGTAAAATAAAGACCAGTGTTTCTGATTCCTTTTGCTTACAATCAGGGAACAGAGCTAACACTCATGCAGTGGCTTCTCAACAAAACAACCTTATTGAAGAGTCTTGACACAACTTGTAAGACATCACTAATTAGATTTCACTTGCCATCTGCTGCACTATCCTTGTCAGAGACCAGTGAAATGTAAATTTAGAACAGATGACAGAGTGAAAGGAGAAAACAACACCTTCCTGATAATTGTGGTTATCCAATCTGTATCCTGGGAAAGGAAGGGGACAATGGTATCTAAAGGATTGCTTCTGGTTTTAGGATAAAGGGATTGGCATTGAATGAATAAATGTGTACATTCCATTTCCTAATTTTTGGGGGGCAGCAGTTTTCTTACTTTAGAGGAGGAATAGGGAAGAAGAAAGCAGGTATTATATATGAGAATTTTTCTATGAAATATAACTTTAACAATTATTCTCTTTGATAGAGAGATGTAAATGTTATATTAAATATGTTTAGATCAAAGTGTATATTTTAGTTTAAAATACAGAGGAGATCAAAGATAAATTTTTTTTGGTCTATAAGACCTAGCAAGAAGGATGTTTTGATTTCTTATATTGATGAGATGACTCCCTGAATAAAATAATGGAACCAGACTACTAATGATAAATAGGTCTGATTTTATTTTGGGTCTTAGTGGGAATAAGCTAAAATATCCAGTATTTTTGAGGGAACTAGGTCATTGAAAAGGATTGAACTTACTTCTTCATCAGTAAAAAGATAGGGATCTGACCATTCTGGGGAGGAGCCATTCCTGCTACATCCATACTCAGTCATACCCATTCTGAAAATTGAATCCGCTCTGACCATACAAATATGCTTCCCAGAAACCAGAGAGAGTTTCATTCATTCTTTCATTCACTCATTCTTTTACCCATTCACTATGTATTGATTAAGTGTCTGCCATGGGCCAGCAATTGTTCTTGGTGCTGAGATCAAACACAAACTCAACTAAAGATGGCTATAGACTAGAATGGCAGAGAGTGTTAAATGCAATGAAGAAAATGATGTAAATGAGACAACAGGGAGTAACAGAGTTGGGGGGGGAGGAGAAAGAGGATCTCTGCACAAATCTGGGAGAAAATGCCGTGGATATCTGGGAAAAGAGACTGTCAGGTACATGGAACAGTAAATGCAGGTGCCCTGAGGATGAAGTGTGCCTGGAGCACAGAGAAACTAGTGTGGGTTGAGTGAAGGGAGCCCCCGTGAGCCCCAGGAAAGGCAAACTCAGTGAAAGATGAGAGTAGGTCTTCTGGGGAAGGTGACATTGTGAATGAGTTTGGAAAACACTGGAGGGTTTTGAGCAGAGAAATCACAAGGGTCTCAGGGTGTTGTAAGCAGACTAGATGATGAGGAAGGGGGTTGGTGTGGCCAAAAACATAAATAGTTCAGCTTTTGTAATGGGATAGGTGGGGGGTGATTGTGGCAGGTGGTGGCGGGGAAGGTGATGAGCTGTACTTGCTTTTTGTGTATTTTGAAGGCAGAGCATGTGAGGTTGGCTGGTGAATGGGATTAGGGGTACGGAATAAGAAGGCAATGAAGATGGAAGGTGACTAGAAGATATTTGGTTTTGGTCAGAGCAACCAAAGGAATGGGGGAGTTCATTTCCAGAATAGAGAGAAGGTAGTCGATACACACTCTTTGTTTATGAAACCTAGTAAGTAGTTCCTTTGCTTTTCTTCTTCTTTTTTTTTTTTAACATCCTGGACTGTGTGTGTGTGTGTGACAGAGAGAGAGCCAGAGAGAGCCAGAGAGAGGTTCAGCTGAAGAATGCAAATGGGCTGCAGAGGAAGTGGATAGGATTAAAGCCAACCCAAAACCTTTCCTGCAAGAAAATGGTATGGAGGGATGCCTGGGTGGCTCAGTTGGTTAAGTGTCTCCCTTGGGCTCAGGTCATGATCCCAGGATTTTGGGAGTGGGCCCCACATTGGGCTCCTTGCTCACTCGACCTGCTGCTCCCTCCTGCTTGTAGTCTCTCTTGCTCTCTCCCACATGCTCTGTCTGGCAAATAAATAAATAAATTTAAAAAAAAAAGGGAAAGAAAAATGCTATGGAGTATGTCAATAGAGAATGAAGACACCAAATGAGGAAAAAGAAGCTATTAGAAGATTGTGTTTTGAGTAAAGAAATTTCCAGACTTCTTCTGGGCCACCTGTGTTCAATTTGGTGTAAGACCCGGGATCAAGTTCTTGCTGGTTATATGTGACGAAAGATTGTTACAGACATCTACACTGCCTCTTCAGGTATGAAATGGAAGCTTTTTGAGGACGAAGTGATAAACATAGCTTTTTTGTCCTCTTTTATTTTAATTTTCTTCCTATGCTTTGCTGAAAGTCTCAAAAAGGGGGAAAAAAAGTCCTATATTGATGGTCTAATTTGTCTCTAAGCTTTTACATAACAAGTGGTTATGGAGAGTCATTAAATATAGGGCATGATGTTAAGGATTGCAGCAGATTAAATAAACAAATTAGTTTTTCCTCCAACAATTTATAATCTAAATACGTAGTTGACTTAAGTGAAAGCTCAGGATAGTACTTGATGGTGATGCAAATATGAATGCTGCGAAGTATTGCTTTTAAAAATTCAAGTATTTATTGATCACGAATTATGTACTAACCATTTTGTGCTAAGTGTCTTCCCATGTGTCACATCACTTAATTCTGAGGAAAAAAAAGAAGTCCTGTGAGTTAGATACTAATATTACCCTCGGGTAGAGATTGAGAGGCAGGATTATTTCTTATCTGATATTGAGGAGTCTTAAATTTAGTGAAATACGTTATTTCGCCAGATTTACACAGCAAGTGGTAAGAACCAGCCTTGAATGCTCAGTCTGACTTTGGGGACTAGACCCATAAACATTTCACCATTTTGTTGTCCTAAGGGATTTCAGAGGTTGGGGCAAGTGCTACAGATTGAAGTAGTCAGTTAAAGTCTCATGAAAGAGGTGGTGATTGGGAAGTTCTCTGAAAGAGGGTCGACTAAGAAAAAGAAAGGGAAAAATTAATCAGATTTCAGACATGGTTCCTTGAACAGCTGAGAGGATTTAATGGGTCGGTGAGCACAAACTGTCGTGGGAACAGCAAGGAAAGCTGGTTTGCCTGTCACCCCACGTTTCTGTTGGGCAGTAATAGGAGGTTAAGTTGGATTAGTGAGCTGAGACCAGTTCGCAGATCTTGAATGCCAGCCAAAGTGGTTTACACATCCTCTATTTAGGTAATGGGAAGCCAATGAAATAACTTGGGTAACATTTTGGAATTATGTCAAATTGGGAGAGAAACATTATGAGAGATAGGAGAGGAGAAAGACAGTGGGGAGGCCATGGCTGCAATTCAGGTATGAGGTAATAAATCTTGGATGATTTCTCTTCTTAGGAATCTGCATTTAAAAAATAAAACTCTATAGCCCACCTCTCTCCTCTCCTCCCCACCTTATGTATCTCCCTCTTTCCTTCTCTTTTCTTTTGAAAGTCTTTTCTAGAATTATGGATTTTTAAAGGAGAAACTTACCTTGGATAGAGATCATGTGTCCTAATCTTTTATTTTCTTTTTCCTTTAACATGACTGAGCCAAGCAAAATTAAGAAACTTGCCTAAGATCGCATGGTAACAAGTGTCAAAGCCAAGACTAAAATAAAATTTGTTTTCTGACTTTCTCTTCAACGCTGTAAGTGTTATCATTCCGTTCTCCACTTTCTCTTGCCAGGACTTCAAGGAAAAGGAACTCCAGAGTTCCTAGATAATTCTCTCCATTTCTTTTAAACCAGGGCGGTATTGGTGATCCTATTGCTTTTAGGGGATAAGGGCAATGTTTCCTAGCTACTGAAACTGATTTATAAGAAGTCATGTGTATAAGAAATACATATTTGGTCATTCAGTGGACCAAAATATATTTCTCATATGTATTTGGTTTTTGTCCAGAGTTCCTGGCTCCTCCAGCCTTGAGAATCTCCTGCGATATGGGCTATAGGATGTATCTTATATGTGAATGAAGGTGACTCTTGGAACCCACTCAGTGGCAGGGGCTGGTTGCCAGGAGAACCAACCATGTGATTAGAGGGTTGGAACTTGGAGTCTTATCCCCAGACCTCAGCGGAGGGGAGGGTCAATTATGACCCTGCAGTGACGCCTTCACAGAGACCCAAAAGTCTTAGCAGAGCCTCCAGGTTGGTGAGCTGGTGGAGACCAGAGATGGCAAGGAACCTCCATGCCCTTTCTCCATACCTTACCCACTGCATTTCTTCATCCGGGTGTTATTTGTGTCCTTTATCATATCCTTAATAAATTGGTAAACACAAGTATTTCTCTGAGTCCTGTGAGCCCCTGTAGCAATTTAATCAAGCCTAAGGAGGAAATCATTGGAACCTCCAGTCTGTAGCTGATAGGTCAGAAGCACAGGTAAGCCTGGGGCATGGGAGTAGGGGTGTCTTGTAGGACTGAACCCTTAAACTGTGAAATCTGATGCTATCTCTAGGTAGTGTCAGAATTGAGGTGAATTCTCAGGCACCTTGCTGGTCTTCTGAGAATCGCTTGGTGTTTTGTCTGGAGGAGACACTCCCATCCCTCCAGGTCAGACTTCGGTCCAGGAACCCAGAACGACCAATCAGCAGAAATAATGTTTTTACATCTGTTTTCCTTGCCTCAAGAGATTCATCTGTATTTTATTATACACCAGAGTTAAACACACTGACATCCTCCGGAGAAAACAGAGAATCACCTTTCTTGCTACCTCTCCTATTTAGCAGGGAAGGGAGGAGTTCTTAGTCCCCGGAGGTACCTTTTGGCTTGATGAACTCATCAGGGAGATGCAAATGCATGCTCTGCTTTCTGGTCCATAAGGAAAAATGACCTTAATATGAAATAAGTCTTTGATGCATAGAAAAAGAGAAGAAGTAAAGAGCTGTGAATTCTTCCCATGCAGGAAGAGAAACGTGGGGTATTATTTAATTGCCTGGTCCACTAGAGAACCCTAATTTCTGAGCTTCCTTGGGAGGTCTCAGCTATAAACTTCATTAACTCTTGCATTTAGGAAAAGAGAATGGAACTCCCACAGTAATTTTATAAAAAAAAAAGAAAATTCTTTGTAATGGTTTTGAGCTTTACATGGAATTTTTTCATCAAAGGTTTCTCCTGAACAAGGAAAGTACAGTGACTTTTAATCCAAAGTAGACAGCAGTAGTACAGAGGCTCCTGCCAAGACAGAGATGATAGGAAAAATCAATATCCCATAATTAAATCTGTTGAATTGACAGTGAAAAAAAAAAGTCACAGTTTTAATTTAGATATTGGCTGCCCAGAGAAGAAAGATTCGGAGTAAAATGGGGAGTTGGGTTTCATTTATTCCTTAGATGATGAGGAGTTGCCTATCACATGTTGGTCACCGTGCTGAGCTGGGGCTAAGAAATTAACAGAACAAGATGTACCCAATATCTGTCTTGTGCTGCTCCCTGGTGATAACCCCCTGACTGTACATTCCTAGTAGGGCTTGTTCACAGCCGTATTACTCAAGGGAAGAGTGGTATCTGATACGTAGCAGGTGTTGTGACAATAAATATTTGATGAATTAATTAATTCGTTTTGATACAATACTTTTGTCTTTTGAATATGACTTTACACTTTACCCTAACTTGTCAAGTAGCCAGTGTCCATCAGTCCTCATTTTCTTGATTGTCTTCGTCAGGAAATGAGCGTTAAATTTTTTTTTCAAAGGATTTTTTATTCTTTTTTAATGTGAGGGACATAATCATTACTTCTTGGTTTTTAAAATTTTTTCTTTTATAATTTCCCATTCTGACAGCTTTTGGTAAAGATTATTAATGGATTTAAAACCTGAACAGTTAAAGAAATCCTTCTTACTCACATCTTAAGTAATGTAATGTGGTGAGGTAAGTGGAGTTCAGTAATGTGATGTAGTCCCAAAGGTCAGCCAGTTGTAATAGGTGAATTCCAGGATTGTGGGCCAGCTGGTCTCAGAGCTGTTGGCAAAAGCTCAGGTTTTCTGCTGACTTGCTTGTGTTTGGCAAATCCTTCCCAGATAGTTGTTGGTATCAAGACACAGCTTTAGAAACCTCAACCTTAGTATTGACTAAACAGTGGGAGTGATACCTATTTTTATGGAATCAGTTGTATATGGGATCAAATGCTGTGTCGAAATGTGAAATAACAGGTTATCTATTCTTGATTTAGAGAAGTGATATTGTGGGGCTCATTCTGTTTGCCAAGCTGGCCCGCCCCTTAATTTGGTCTGATTTCGTTTCTTTTTCCTTTTTTTATTACATTATTTTTTCAGTGTTCCAAGATTCATTGTTTATGCCCCACACCCAGGGCTCCATGCAATATGTGCCCTCAACACCCACCACGGGGCTCACCCATCCTCCCACTCCCCTCCCTTCCAAGACCCTCAGTTTGTTTCTGAGTCCAAAGTCTCTCATGTTTCATCTCCCTCCCTGATTTACCCCAATTCATATTTCCTTTCTTTCTCCTACTGTTCTCCACATTATTCCTTATGCTCCACAAGTAAGTGAAACCATATGATATTTGACTTTCTCTGCTTGGCTTATTTCACTCAGTATAATCTCCTCCAATCCGGTCCGTGTTGCTACAACTGAGTAAAATGACAGGACCCGTCCATATGCTGTCTACAAGTGACACATTTTGAATCTAAAGATACATCCAGACTGAAAGTGAGGGGATGGAGGACCATCTTTCATGCCAATGGACCTCAAAAGAAAGTTGGGGTAGTAATTCTCATATCAGACAAATTAGATTTTAATATAAAGACTATAGTCAGAGATACAGAAGGACACATCATTCTCAAAGGGTCTATACACCAAGAAGATCTAACAATTGTAAATATTTATGACCCCCAACATGGGAGTAGCCAACTACATAAGCCAACTGTTAAGCAAAATAAAGAGTCATATTGATACAAATACAATAATTGTAGGAGATCTTAACATGCCACTCTCAGCAATGGACAGATCATCTAAACAGAAAATCAACAAAGAAACAAGAGCTTTGAATGACTCATTGGGACAGATGGATCTCATAGATGTATGCAGAACATTCCACCTTAAAACAACAGAATACTCATTCGTCTCCAGTGCACATGGAACTTTCTCCAGAATAGACCACATACTAGGTCACAAATCAGGGCTCAACTGACACCAAAAGACTGAGATTATTCCCTGCATGTTCTCTGATCATAATTCCTTGAAACTGGAACTCAACCACAACAAAAAAGTTCAGAAGAAATTCAAACACTTGGAAGCTAAAGACTATCCTGCTCAAGAATCTTTGGATCAACCAGGAAATCGAAGAGGAACTTAAACATTTCATGGAAACCAGTGAGAATGAAGATACATTGATCTGATTTCATTTTTAAAATAATTTTTTAATTTTATTTTTTCAGTGTCTCAAGATTCATCATTTATACCCCACACCCAGTGCTCCATGTTATACGTGCCCTCAATACCCACCACCAGGCTCAACCATACCCCCACCCCCTCCCCTCTAAGACCCTCAGTTTCTGAGTCCAAAGTGTCTCATGTTTGTCTCCCTCCCCGATTTACCCTACTTCCCATTTCCTTTCCTTCTCCTACTGTCCTCCATATTACTCCTTATGCTTTCTAAATAAATACATAATCTTTAAATATTTTTAAAAAGATTATGTACCGTAAGTGGGAGGAAGGGCAGTAGAGGAGAAGGAGAGAGAATCTCAAGCAGACTCTGTGTTGAGTGGAGGTCATGACCTGAGCTGAAATCAAGAGTGGGATGCTTAACCAACAGAGGCATGCATGTCCTCAGATTTCAACTGAACTTTTTCTTACCTTGTTATCTTTTGAATTGTTCCACTGGGTGTTTGAATGGTGTTATGAAATCACACTTGTCAAAATAAGCTAGAGAAGACACATTGCCATTTTAATTCTGTATTGGTTTTCAAATGAAAACATGCAAAAGACCAATACAACAGTGGGGAAAATGGAGCGGTGGGGGGAGGCATATCCAGACGTTTGGGGCTGGTGCTGCTCCAGGTGAGATGCTAGAGGTCCTAAATAGTGTGTATTCCAGGTTCCTGAAATTGTGGTCAACATAGTCCTTTGTAAAATACATGATTTCCTTGTAAGAGTTAATTTTCTTTCTTTCCTCAAAGCATAGTAGAAAACATGACTTCTCACACTAAATGTGCATACAGATTCCCTGGGGTCTTGTTAAAATGCAGATTCTGGGGTAGGACCCAAATTTCTGCATCTCTAACAAGCTCCCAGGTTGGTGACCATACTTTGAGGAACAAGGACATAAAGACCCAATTGGTTTAGATTTGGACTGACCTAGACTCAAGGGTCAACTGTGTGTAACTTGCTTCACAAAGAATTTGGCATTGGCACCCAGATCAGCTCATCTGGCCCATCTTTTAAAGATTTCCTTTCAAGTTTTCCTTTCCCAGGGCTCTGGGATGGTCAGACCTTTAGTGACACATTGCTGGGTCTTGAGGTGTTGAGGCACACCTGAGATTGGTCCCTTCCATTCTCTTGCTCTCTAGATCTTGACTCTCTGAGCATTTTGTATGACCAAAAAAAAAAAAATACCCTGAGTATGCTAACATTATCCTTGGCAACTCTGATCATCTGTAGCTTTACTGCAACCGTGTTCTTCAGGTGAAGCTGCTGTTGGTTTCCCTTTTTTCTCTATCTAAGCAGTGTTTATTTAGAAAGCTCTGGGTACAGTGTCTGGCTGAAAGTGCCCCATGCTGTTCTGTCTCATTCCTGAAGCTTCCATGCATCTCTTTACCTTTATAAATATTCTCCTCTTGCACCCATGCTGCCTCCTGTTACTAGGATGTGCGGTGAATGGTGATGTTTGCTAAATCTCAAACATGTGGCTTCTCTTTAGACTTCAGAGCTGTCTCTGCTGGGGGTCACGAAGATGATCAAGCTGGACATCATCCATTCAGTCTGATGGGCCCCATCTCTCCATTTATCAGTCAGGGATGGATGGCGGATTTTTGAATCATTTTACTGTCTGACCGAAGCTTGACAGCTTCTCTTTTAGGAAGTGAATTCTTTCCTCCTTCTCTTTCTGACTTGTGGTCCTTTCTTTGTTTTAGGGGTACTGGTCGTTCAGGGTCTGCTGTCAAGACCCTTAGTTGTATTACTTGTTTCCCAGTCTCTGGCCAGCGTAGTCCCTATTCTTAGCCGGTAAAAAATATGCAATTAATGTTAGAAGAATGAATTCTAGTGACATCATTTCCCTTTTGGTTGTTTGGCTTTTGAGACCATTCTTTACCCGGGGTACCATGCTCTTCTTCAGTGACCTCTTAGGACTGGTGCTCCTGATTCACTGTTTAATGGCTTCAGCTGAGATGCTTTTATTTGACCATATTTTTAGGATATCAGAGGCCTTTTTGAATTTTTTTTTCCCAAAGGCAGATGTATGTCCTACCCAAACCCACAGGTTTAAGATTTCCTGGAAACAGGATGCTCATGCCTGGAAAGAGCAGGTGCAGAATATGTACAGAAAGCAGTTAGTGGCAAAAGTAGGCAGGCTGGTGGGAAGGTACACGTCCCACATAAAACATTCAAAGTGTGAAACAGGGCAAAGGCCGGCCCACGTCCCACCTTGGAAACACCTTTTAGAATTTGAGATCTAGCTTTAGGGGGACCAACTGCTCCAGTTTACCAGGAACTGAGGGGTTCCCTGGGAGCAAGGCTAAATCTGCAACATTCCTGGGCACACCAGATGGTTGGTCACCCAAGATCTAACATATTCAGTGCATACAGGCATTGTTTTAAATTTGACTGTAGGTAAACTAAAGCTTCAAAAACAGAGAAGACTAGTTGGATCAAATAGCTTCACCTATTAAAACCAGAAAGAAGTGTGGTTGTTGTCGGTTTTTTCCCTCTCTAATTTTGCGGTTTTCAGTGGGGAAAAAAGTAGCAGTGCTCACCATTTTATTCTTATAAGCAAAGCAGGACTTTAAACTCTATTTGAGGGATGACCCCTTTTCAGAAATTAGAGCTACTGGATTTATTGCCAGCCAGTCATAGCTGCCCGTCTGCTAATTCTGTCCACATAGTGGAAGCAGCTGTCATTTCAGAAATGCTACAGGAGATAATAAGATCGCGTACGTTTCATCTTCAAATGCTTAAAACAAATCTCTGGGAAGAACAGCAGCAGTTTCTCTGACTGCATGAGTCTCTGATATTAACACAAAATGCCAAATGGATTTGGAGATTGGAAGCAAATGGATCTGCTTTAAAAGGAAAAGCACTCAAGTTCCGTGTAGTACATATTGTGATAATCTGCACCTGTGTGGATGGAGGGACTGCTGTAGCAATAGGCACACACGGAGACACTCTCCAAATCATAGCCGCGGAGAGCCCCCAGCGCAAATACAGACATCCGGGCTTCCAGATCCACACGACCTACACATACAAAGGGAATGCACCACTGTCTCCAATCCTGCAAAACACAATTTACCCGAAACTAACGGCTTTCCTTAGTCTCACATGGGTCAGATTTCTCCCAATCCATGTAATCAAATCATCTTAGGGGCCGTCCACCAGCCCCCTCTGCACCGTGTAACAGCCCAAAGTCCAGGTAGCAATTTACATTGTTATTCCCTCAGATTTTTCTTTTTCTTCGATGAATTATCTTCTCTTTAGTCTTATAGCTTCCACCTTTAAGTCTGCTCAAGTGAACTGGTAATGGAGACTGATCACAGCCTCTTGTTTGGGGTCCCTAGCCAAGATGATCCCTTCCAGTCGACCTGCATAGAGCTCCTTCAGTATTCTCATAACAACAACAACAATAAAAAATTCGGATGAGGTGAGGAACCAATGAACACCGGCCAAGTGTTGCTTTGTATCCGTGAGCATTATAGATGGAGATGAAGATGTAAATTCAGATGGAAATGGGGATATGCGCATGGATAGAGGTATGGGTCTGATGTAGAGAGAGAAGGATACCGTTAGAGATAGAGTCATATAGATATTTCCCCATGGAGATATCCTTTCATTTGATCTTAACATAATTCAGGGAAGCAGGTTACATATATCTGTATATTTTTTTGCCTATGGGAATATACACTCTTCAGGAGGATCCCAAATCCCTTATCTGATGACAGGACCGAGAGTTGGGAATGAGTCTTCTTCACCCTAATCCAGGGCTTATGCTGATTGCAGCACAAACTTTATTTTTTTCTACTTTTGGAATTTGTCCTCCAGAATGATAGTTTTGCTCTATGGTGACCTCTGAGCTTTTACTCATGTAGACATTGTCCCCACACTTGCTCTCCACGGAGCACGTGGAACCAGAGATGGGATTGAGGGCTCTGGACACATCTATGGCCTGCATTGTCACTGATACAGATGGAGAGGTTTTTAAGTGGTCTTGATTGATTTCGTCACTTTTGATTCGTTACCAAGAAACAACAACAACAACAACAACAACAACAACAAACAACACAACAACCAAATCCCCAGTGTTGATGAGAAACCAGGTCAAGGCAAGGAGAATCACAGAGCAGTTAGTGTCCCAAGGCTCAGGGATGTTGTGCCTGTGGGTACCTTGATTTGAGAAAAGAAATTCATTTAAACACAGCAGATGTGCTTAGGAGAAAGTCTGGCATTCCTGCTTTTTTCTGTTGTTATCACCATTAAAGATCTCCTTTATGTTTTGCCTCTATCCCTGGTCTCCAGGCAGAACAGATAAACCCTATTTCTAGATGTCATTGTTATTAACAAGCGGAAGGGAGAAAAAATAGCAAGAAAAGAACAAAAAAATAAGAGAGGAAGATGAAAAAAACCCTACCATTTTTCAAGTCAAAATATTTTAATGGTGAGATCGGGGTAAATGATTAATCTAAAGATTTTTGGTTTCCAGTGAGCTGTAAGAGGAGGCTGGCAAGTACCAGGAAACTAATATTTAAAGATAATTTCAGAAACACGAAGATGAGAAAGTGGTGAAAGAAGGAGGCTGAACCTTTTTCCATCCACCTCCAAGATTTATTGAAAATAGTGATTAAAAAACACACAGAAAACGTATCTGGTTCTATATTTAAGTGCTAGTGCGTTTATTCATTCCAAATTATTTACTGAATACCGATTTTGACAGTTACTATATCAGGGTTTTGATGGTAACAAAGCACTGCCCCGGCCCCCAGGAGGCTCACAGTCCAAGGAGAGAGATGTAAAAATAATAGTAAAACCCCACCCAAAGTGGTTTTACAAGAAACTCTGATTAAGGGGACTTCTGGACGCTCTTGCAGTGATTGGGAGCAGAATGGAATGGCTGGGGGATCAGGAAACGTTTCCCTGGAATTTGCATAATCGGAAAGGGATGGAGCTGTGCTGCAAAGGGACAGCAGACAGGGTTGCTCAGTGGGCTCTGTGACCCATTTGAGAGAGCTGGTGTATGGAAGGACAAGGCTGTGAGAGATGTGCGCTGGGCCTGGAGGAAGGTAGATGGGGATGCTAGGCTGCTTTCCCTCTGGTTGTGGCCTCTCTCCTGTTAGCTCTCTTGAGTCAATAGCTTCGTAACAGGCCTGCTGGTGGCCTCCCCTGAGCATGGGCTGGCTGCACTTGGTCATCTCTGAGCATCTCTTTTTTGGATGACCTGACCTGACAGCTGAGCGTCTCGTCTTCCCCCTGAATCTCAGGCTGCACTGACATAACCAGCTGCATCAACTTTGTAAAGTAACTTGATGCTTTCCAGTGTAAACATCTCCATTTCCCAAACGAGGGGACGGATGACTCTCAGCTCATTTCTCATGCCACTATTCCGTGATGATGTCTTCGAAAAAGATACTCTGGCTCTCTGGGTAAATGTCAAGTGTTCTGTGTCATCTGTATGGATCGGGAGGCAGCACGGGGATAGGAGAAAGAGCCTTATGCTTTCTCAGAGGCAAACAGCTCTGGGTGTAAAGCCCAGCTCTTAGTTATATGATCTTGGACCATTTATGTAATCATTTTTTAGCTTCAGTCTCTTCACTGGGATAGAACACTATCCACCTGGCAGAGTTACTGGGCCAGCTGGATGTAGTGTATATAACACACCCAGCATGACAGTTGGAGCTCAACTTAATTATTTGTAGAATTGAAGGTCCCAGAGCTCAGAGAAATTTATCGAATTCATTCTCTGTAGATGCATATGATGTGGAACTATCATTTCCCAAACTGGGGCCTGAAACTGCGATAACCCAAGAGCAGGTCAATATGGCTTCCATTTCTTTTGGGGGCTGGGAATAATCCCAACACTTCGGGAGCTTGAATGACAGATCTGCAGCTTTCTGGACATCTGCAATTGATGCCAATTGGGCAGAAGTCAGAGGGACGCTGGATTCATTAGTTTGTTTGTCTTGTCGAGCTTTATTTTCTCAAGTTATTTTCTTCTCGACGAGTATTTATTTGCTTCTTGTTTGTTCCCACAGCCACAGATGCTCACTGAAAGGGGAGGATTTGAATAGACAATGGCTCTCTCCCAGTGCTCATCTCCAGCCGACAATCTATCATGCCAAAGGACTCCTGTACTACCTGAGCAGTATTGGCCGAAGTCCCAGGGTGAGTCACTTCCTTCTGCCTCCACATTCTTGGCTGGTTCCTTCCACCTTTCACAAAGCAGCTTACTTTCTGTCAAGGAAGGAAACCCGGATAAGACCTATGTGTGACAGGCTTTAATGGGGAACATATTCATTTCCAACAGCTGCCGTAACAGAGCTCCACAGACTGAGTGCCTTAAAACAATAGAGACATATTCTCTCACTTTCCTGGAAGCTAGAGGTCTAAGATCAAGGTGCCAGCAAGCCATGATCAGCTCTAGGAAAAACCCTCCATTGCCTGGCTTCCTCTGGTTGCTGGGAATCCTGAGTATCCCTTGGCTTAGCTTGTGGCAGCCAGTCTCAACCCTCTGCCATCTTCTCTGTGTGTGTGTGTGTGTGTGTGTGTGTGTGTGTGTGTGTTTCTGTCTGTCTGTGTGCCTATGTACATATCTCCTTCTTCTCCTAAGGACGGCAGTCATTGGATTTGGGTGACCTCATTAGGGCCCACCATAATGAGTACAGCCTCCTCTTAACTTGATTTCCTCTTCAACAACCTGGCTCCAAATAAGGTCGCATTCACAGGAACTGAGAAGTAGAGCTTTGACATGTTGTTTTGTTTTTTTGGAGGGGGGAGACATAGTTTAATCCACAACAGCGGAACACCGTTGGCTCAGCACCCACTGGTAAGAGATGTACAAAAATTGCATTTTATTCTATTTTCTGTATCTTCATTTCTCTAGGTTTTAAGTTATTGGTCAAAAAAAATGTATATGTCTACTAAGTAGTGATTGGAAGAAGTGCTTTAGATGTTCGTATTCATGTTCAAGTAGTACTTACTCCACTCCAAAGATGATTTCTGGCACCATTCCAGGTACTTTTATGTGTAGGCTTTAGCAACTGTACAACTGAGGGAAAACAGATGACAGCTAGTCCCGCCCCCGACTTACGGATGGCTCCCACTTACGATTTTCTTTTTTTTTTTTTTTTTTACTTTTACTATCAAGTGAAGGTGATTCACGTTCAGCAGGAACCATATGTCAGATTTTGGATTTCGGTCTTTTCCCAGGCAGGGGACACATGGTTCAATCCTGTCTTGTGCTGCCGGGCAGTGGAGCAAGCCCCAGCTCCCATTCAGCCCAGCGATCAGGAGGATAAGCAGCCTCTACACCTACCACGTGGCACATTAAGTGAAGAGGTATTGAAATATTAGATGAATAGCTACTGTAGAATCTTATTACAATCTCAGAAAGATTAAGGGGTCAAATGATTTTCCTGAGGTCATCAGGAGGTATATGGCAGAATTGGCATTCAATTCTGACCTATTTTCCACCCTGGAACCTGATCTATCTTTATCTTGGGATGGTCCCCAAGACTGTCCCTCTGGTTCACCGATTCCCTCAGACAAACAGAACCCAAAATAGCTGCTGTGCTTATAATTATAGTTTATTATAGTGAAGGGATACAGATTAAAATCAGCAAAGGGAAAGGGTGCATAGGGCAGAATCCAGGAGGGACAAGTGCAGGTTTCCAGGCATCTGCTCCCAGTGGAACTGTATGGACAGTGCTTAATTTAAGAGTGATGTGTGATAACGTGGAGAGTATTGCCAACCAGGGAAGTTCGTCTGAGCTTTGATGTCCAGGGTTTTTACTGGGGCTCAGTTATGGTACCCCACGTGGCTGATCTTAGTTACTCAGTCTCCAGCCTCTTTAGAGGTCAGACTGACACATAACGGCCCAAGACCTTCACCATAGATTACATTGTCAGCATCAACTATCTGGCATGACCCAAGGTCCCAAGTAAAGAAAGTCTTATCTCGAAGACTGTTCCAAGAGCGTCTAGGTGATCTCTCAGGAACAAACCAAGAGCCACACCTTTCTCTGGAATGTGCAGGGTTCGAGTCAATACTTCACTGCAAAGAGAACAATGTCCTTTTCCCATAAGAATCCTTGTTCTTCACTGGTCAAGTATGCAGTATTTTCATGCTAATGCTCACTGCCCCCATCTAAGGAGACACTGTAATCTGTGCTATCTACCTTCTAGAATCAAGTTCATGGCCTGTTTAGCAGAACACCAGTTCTACAGTTAAAGCCTGTGTTCCCTGAGAAAAGAAACCTTGGCCTCTGTGAGAAGAGAGACAGGGAAAGAGGTCCTAACCTGATACACATTTAAATATATGTGCATTCAACCCATAACAAACAGGATTCCTCTCTATTCTGACAACCTCTAATTGAAGAGTGGAACATTTATTTTAAAGCATGACAGGTGAATGCCTTGTTTTAAAAAATATAAATAAACATTAATTAACTGTAAACATGACAGCTGCAGACTTGTTTCCTGCTGGGAGCATCTGAGATGCGGGTGAGAAACAGCTGAGTACTAAATGCTATTCACACAGTGTTACAAAACTCTCTAATGGGCTCAACATCACCTTTTAGTTCCCTGTGAGACTGTATTTAACCCACCGCCTGCTGACAACAGAAGCCACTAGTTCTGTAGCCAGGCCTGTTCTGGATGTAGAAACCTTCTATGCTGTCTGGATCGGCTCTTGGGCTATGTGGTTGCAGATTATCTCTGACTCTGTCCAAACTCTAGCTCATAGGAAAATATTTACTGAAGTAAGGGGAAGCTAATTCAGTGGCTAGGAAATGTAACCTGTTCTAGATGGTAGTTGAGCATCTGCCTATTGGTGAGTAGAGTAATATGAACTCCCAGAACCAATGAGAATGTGAGATAGTGACAGAAATAAGTAGCCTGATACTGCCGCGGGTTGCTGAAGACCAGACAGACCACTGAGTTTGTAGGCAATATGGAAATATTTACATACTGTTTCATCTGCCCATCCATCCATCCATCCATCCACTCATCCACTCATCTGTCCATCCATTTGTCTGCTCATCCAGTCATCCACCTACCCATCCACTCATTCATCACTCATCCATCCCCCATCCCATCCATCCTCCCATCTACTCATCCACTCATTCATCCACTCATCCATCCACCCATCCATTCACCCATCCAGCTATTCATCCATCCATCCATGTGGGAAGTCATCCATGTGTCCATTCTTCTACAGCAAGTGTGTATAATCACTGGAAAGGAAAAAGATGGTCCTTTTTTGCGGGAGGAGGTGTGGTGGGTGTTCTACAGTTTACTTTGTTAGAAAGTGGACTCAGGTCTGCAAAGAAATAAGGAGTACAAAATGGTAAAAGCTGCAACAAAAGTTCATATGAGTTGTTGTAGGAACACAAATAAGGGGTTGAGTCATCTTCCCTCAAGGTTATGGAAAAACTGGAGAGGAGAGATGCCACTTGAGCTGCACTTGAAGGATTAATAAGAGTTGTGTTTGGTTTTTATTACAGTAAAGTAGAGAAAAATAATATTATTTCCTCAGAGAGTCTACAGGCCTGCCGGTGATCTCTTAGATCTTCTACCTTGTGAAACTGGTGTTCTGACAATTTCCTTTTCTTTTCTTTTTTTCTTTCTTTTTTTAAAGATTTTATATGACAGAAACACAGCCAGAGAGGGAACACAAGCAGGGGGAGTGAGAGAGGGAGAAGCAGGCTTCCCGTCAAGCAGGAAGCCCGATGTGGGACTTGATTCTGGGTCTCCGGGATCATGACCTGAGCCGAAGGCAGTTGCTTAACCAACTGAGCCACCCAGGCGCCCCCTGAAAATTTTCTATAGTTGGGGTGATTACAGGGGGCAAAAGAAGGGAAGCTTCATATTAACTGCTGGCATATATTCATTTGATATGACAGACATTATAGTCTCTTTCCCGTTTTCCTGAGCCCTGATTTTCTGTCTCTAATTTATGAGAAGATCAGGAAATCTGTTCTAGATGTTGGATCCAAAATCCAGAAACAGTCAATATTGGTGTGCTTATACATTGAAATACTATTCAGCAAAAAATAAACAGTAAGGAACCCAGCAGTAATGAACTACTGACACATGCAATAAGAGATGAATTTCAGAAGCATATTGAGTGAGATAGGCTAGACACTAGAGAGTAGATGCTCTGTGTTTCTACTTATGTAAAGTTCAAGATCAAGGAAGCAGAATGGTGGTTGCCTCTAAAATGGGATTCAGTAACAGGGGCCAAGGAGGGAGCTTTTGAGGTTAGTAGAAATGTTCTAGATCTCGATTAAAGAATCACTTACACCCAAACTCATTGACTAAAAACTCATTTAAGGTCTGTGCATGTCACTGTAGGTACATATTTACATAAATAGTGAAAATTAAAGATAAACAAATCAAAGCATGGTCACAGGCTTTGAAATACAACTAGGAGACAAAGGAACCTGCCCCAAAGGAGACGGACCAGCATAGGGCATGCAATTCAAGCCAGGGCAAAGAGCACAGCAGAGTAGAAAGGCTGTAGAAGAAAGACCTATTTATGAGTCAGAGAAGTCCAGCCAAAGAAAAGGCACGCCAGCAAAGAAGCCCAAAGAACAGACAGCCTCTACCACCATCAGCTAGTAGGAGGCACTGAATCTGTTCCTCCTTGGGGAGTTCCCTGCAAGAGCCAGGAGGTGTGGGCACAGCGAAGGGGGATGGAAGAAAGCTGTCAGGCTCTCCCAGGCTCCCAGGAAGCTAGGCCAACAGCCTCTCCCAGGCTGCTGTGTTGCAGCTGGCCTGTGCCCCTATGAAGAATCTGGGCTTTGGAATTAGGAGAGGTATCGATTCTTATCCTCCTGGCTCTCACTATAGGAGTGTGTGCTGGTAAAAGGGATTTCAGTGCTCTTTGAAGAGCTCATTGATTTTCATTTACAACTTACACAAACTAGGCCACCTTCTGCCAAGGGACAGGGTGGGCATATTTTGGTTTTATCTATCTCTGGGGCCCAGTGGAACAGAATTTTTAGCTACTTAAATGATTTTTTTGGTCTTATTCTGTCCCTCCAGCATCTGTTTTTTAGTTAATCAGCTTCTTTTAAGAGACGCAAAAGGAGATTGCAGAAAGGGATGGCATGTCTCTTCCTAAAACCTTGTCCCCAAAGCCTGAAGATGCAGTATACATACACACTACTTATCTCCTCTTTATGCCTCAGAGGTGGCAGAAGGACAAGTGTTATTTTTGCTCATTTTCATTGATTCATGCTAAAGTACTACATCTAGAATTCCCCTCTTTTCATGTGTAAGGGTATGGTAGGGGAAAAAAAATCCTGCTTCCGTAGTTGGGGGCTAGGGACAGAATGTTTTTGGAGGTCATGGGTGAAAAAAAATTAAGTTTAATTCAATATTCTTTTATTTAAAATTGTTCCCACTCTATCAGAATACAGATTAAACCAACAGTGCTTCCCTAAATACCAGAAACCATGTTTTACCAGTATTTTTGTGGACACAAGTACTCTACATTTAAGTGAATTGCTAAGGATTCTTGAATAAATTTATGTTGACAAGCCAGGAATTTTTCTTTTTCCCTTGCTGGTATCTCTACTGTGTCTTTTGTGTGTATCACAGGGGTGGAAATTGGGGGGTTTTCCATGTGCCACAGGGAGGGCCAGTCAGATTTCTCAAAGAAGTGTGAGCTGGATCCCTCTTTTTCATTTTTTTTGTGAGGTGGAGCAAAGCTAGGAGGTGGAGGGCAGGGGAAAGTAGGAGTAGGAGGGTAGTTACCTAAATCAACATGATGGTGCCTCTGCCCACAGCTGGTGGGATGGGGAAGAGGCAAGAAATGTGTGGAGACAGGACCAGATGGGCTAATTTCCCTGTAAGAATGTTGTCTACCAGGGAAGGCCACAGGCATCAGATGAAGACAGAGGGACTTGGGCTTCATCTGTTCAATGCATATGTTTGAGGAGGACTGGCTTGTGAGTGGAGCAGCATTGATCATGGCCAGTGGCACTGGACATAGTTCTAGTCCCAGGAAGTGGGGGTTGCCAACCATAAAGCACAGTCCAGCCTCAGGGGCCAAGAGAACTGACGGTCCTCAGAAATAGGGATGCAAATCGGGAAACTGAGGTAAGCCTTCTTACGTGGGGTGAGTAAGCATGGTGGTGGGTCAGCATTTACACCCCACCCTCTGGATTACCCCAACCTGGACATCTGCCATGGGTCAAAAAGATTAGTCTAGGCCCCACCTCTTGGGGAAGATGGGGGTCCCAATACCCCATCTACCCCGATTGGGAATAACGCACAAAATGGGTAAATTAGGGGTGCCTGGATGGCTCAGTTGGTTAAGCGACTGCCTTCAGCTCAGGTCATGATCCCCGACCAGGATCGAGCTCCACATCGGGCTCCCTGCTTAATGGGAAGCCTGCTTCACCCTCTCTCACTCCCCCTACTTGTGTTCCCTCTCTGGATGTGTTTCTCTCTGTCAAATAAATAAAATATTTTTTAAAAATGGGTAAATTAATGCTTCTACATTGAGGGCCTCGGTATCTATAACTGAGTGAGACAGATGGCAGGGGTCTCACGCAGGCCAGCAGATCATTGGGGCCGTGTCCCAACGTGGCACTGTGGCTGGTGCTTCTCTCCCTTCCACCTCCGAAAGTGGGGAAAAGGAAGAGTTTTAACTCCCGAGAAACCTGCCGCCTGCACAAATGCCCCCTCAGGGTACCCGGCTCACTGCTCACACATGACCAGCCAACCAGAGACAGGGACTAAAAATTAGCCGAGGTTGGAGCTCAGGGTAAGCCCGGGAGCTCCATCTGAATTTTGCTAATTGACAATCTTGTTAAACTGCTGTTCATCCCTGGCACATCCAGTGATTTAAAATATTTTATTGTGGAATACCTTTAGAGCCAGACTGATCAGTCCGAGGTAAGACATCGCTTTTTAATGGGTGGCCACGGGCAAGCGTTTAACCTCCTTTAACTTAGCAGAAGTGGGAATGTCATCTGAAAATTTGGATATTACCCTCCTCGCAGGGTTTCGATTCTGGGTGTAGATGTATGTAAAGTCTTAGCGGTGTGATTTTACCCATCAGGCTGACTAGTAAGTAGCAGAGGTGAAATTTACTGTTACTTACCCAAAGAGTGCTATGTCCAAAACAGAGCCACATATTAGACTCTACGTTTTGTGTTAATTTTCATGGGCATGTTCAGTGTAATTAAATTACCTTGGAAGGAAGGACATTGTCGTACGTGGCACTGGGATGTCAGAAAACCTCCTCCAGCATTTTATAACATGTAATAAAGGGTCCCACTCTGGCCAGTGTCATTGTTGGCTAGTTATTGAAGCTTCTGCTGAGTTTAATGTGAAATAATTGCCTCATGCTAGCCATTGGAGGGAGCCCAACTGATCTATAAGCAAAGACTGCTTTTTCTAAGGCCATGTTGGAACTTTAGCTCATAATGGGCCAATTTTTGTAAAAGTCCCTCCTTTTAGGAAAGGGAATGGAGTATAAAATCTCTCAGGTAGTTGTAGGAATAAATTCTGCCCAGGCCCCCTGGGTTCACCTCAGCCATGACTGGACGTTGCTTTCACTCAGATGAAACACTAAGGAGAGATCATGACTGTCAGTAAAAGGTCTGGAAAATGTGGTCTTTCAGATGGGGCACACAGGGCTCTTGGAGTACAATTGAATATGCCACCAATATCATTTCCCTCATAGAGATGTTTGTTCCACTCAGGAGCTTGGGCTGAATGCTGCCCGCAAAATATTGTGCACAAGTTGGAATCTCCAGGGCTTTTGTGAGCCTTGCTTGGTTTAATTGGAAGCATCGCTGTTCTGGGTTTCCATCACATACCCCAGAATGTGTCTTCTCACGGTTCAGCCTCACCTTCGTTTTCCTGTGGCAGTGGCATAAATAATGCAGAGGTCTCACTGCTGGGAAGCAGGAATGAGACCCAGATGTTAGGAATGGAAAACAGCAGCCTAAAGCCGGCAGACCAGTAAGCACAACAGGGATAGTGAGTGGTGGGAAGCAGGGGAAAGGCTGCGGGGGAGGGGGCGTTTGAGATGAGTGTTAACCTCTTGCATAGGGGGCCCAATTAGCTTATGGAGGAACAGGAATGGGACTAAGGAATGGAGGCAAAAGGTCGGGAAGGCATGTGAGGAGCATAGTAATGCGGCCTTGAACGATCTCTTTGTTGAGCAAGAAATGGTGGAACTCACGTTTGCATGAATTAAGTTAACCTTGTAATTTAGCTCAGACAAGAATTCATTGGCAAAGGTACTGGGGAGATGCAGAAGAGCCTGATTTCAAAATTGTAATCCAATCAACACCATGTAGTTTGCTGATGGAGAAAGTGAAACACAGGGGAGTCAGTTTAGCCCAGGGCAGGCAAGTTCAAAACTAACCACTCCAGCTAAGCAAAACACAACTTAATGAAATGAAACCTCCAAATCTTCATCTCTGCCTGTATTCCTTGCCTTGGGGAAAGCACAATCGTTCTGCCTGTTCACTTAAGCCAGAAATCTAGGGGCTATCCTTAAGCTCTTCCTCACTTGGCCCCTAGATCCATTTTGTTTCCAACTCCTGTAGGTTTTACTTCCTTCCACTCTCACCCAACATCCTTTCTCTCCATACTTAAGTTTCCTTAAATGCTATACTTCTGCTGCATTAGCTAGACCCTTGGCATCTCTTGGGGCCTGGTGTCTTCCAGTCCACTCTTCACACTCCTGTCCTGGTGACCTGACCATGCTACTCCTCCCTGGGCAAGCTCTTTAATGTTGTCTCCTTCATCACCTTCAGGAGAAATGCCCACACATCCCAGAGTGGTGTGCAAGGGTATCACTGATCTGCCCACTGCCTACTTGCAGAGCTGAAGGTCCATTCTCCTTTCCTGTCACTCTGTGGTCTTATTCTGAATGCTTGTAGTTCCTCAGATCCATGGTGCTTTCTTCCTCATTCCCCTGCCTTGGATAGCTCTGACTCAGTGGGACTCAATTTAGGAACACCCCTCACCCCCGAGAATCCTGGGACCCCTTCATTGCACACCCTCAGGGGTCCCATTCATTTGGAGCACAGTGTGAACGATGCCCCGGACTTGTGCATGTAAGCCCTTATCTGGGTTCCCGGATGGCCTATACTCACCTCTACTTCCATCCTCCTCTCACTACAATATGACTTCCTGTTTACTCATGGGATCATCCCAGCAACACAGCTCCTGGAAAAGGCGATACAGAAATTTAAAAAGTGTTTTGAAGCGTGGTTCTGGGTTAGAACATACTGGAGTTCAAATATTTACTTACACACTTAATAGCAGTGCAAACTTGTGCCTGGACAAGTTTCTTATTTGATCTGAAATTCAGTTTTCTTGGCTGCAAAATGGGCATAATGGTAGCACCTACTTTATCATAAGATAATCCATATTAAGTTTTTAGCTCATTATCTGAAGCATCATAAGTCTTCAATAAAGTAACTGTTGTTTTATTAAGGATAGTGCTGTATTATATTAAAATTTTAATTTTTCCTGCCACAAAGCAGGCATCCAGGAAATATCTGTTGAATAAATTGATGAGTAAGCAAGATAGGACCATAGGTTAGCCCGTGGATATTAGAGTGCCATCACTGGGCACACTTCATACCCACCGGCTACAGAATTTTACTAACAGGAAGAATAAGCATTACATCTTCCCATAGGAAAGAAAAGCCCCCTCAATAGAAATAACTTGATAATTAATCTTATAAATGCCCCCTCTAATTTAGAGGAATACATGTTTCTTACAATTAACAAGCATTTATTTCTACGGATGTCATTTGAGCAAAAAGCAGGGCAGTGTCGGGAACTCTTCTATTCTGAATCTCCAGAGGCCACTAAAAGTCCCAGGGCTAAGCAGGGCTCATTCCCACGGGTGAATAGGTCTGTACTCTATCATTTATCTCAGCTTCCAGAGTCTGTAAGGACCAGAAAAAAAGAAAACTCTTTTCTTCATTTGACATTGACATTTAAGGAGCACCCCGTCACCACGAAGGCAAAGCTCCTGGCTTTATTGAGAAATCTGTTGCTAAGACACAGCTTTGATTTGTTTGCACACTTTTCATAAGAATGGTAGGTGTTTAATTCACAGAGAGACACTGAGGTGCAAGAGATAAAGGTTGGTGGCAAATTCATGATGGTAGAGGATTAAACCTCCAACAATTCTATTGGTTCCTTTAAGCTAGAGACTTCCAGAACATGGGCTTAGGTCCAGGGGATCAGCACCACCAAGGACTTGCTAGAAATGCAAATTCCCGGGGCCCACCCCAGACTTACTTGAATCGCAGAATTGCTGGGGAGCGGTTTCCAGTCTGTACTCTGGCAAGTCTTCCAGACTATTCTAACACTCAGTAACGTGGTGAGATCCACTGCTCTAAACTCTTGACAGGAAGAGAGTAGTTTTCAACCCTGGCTGCACATTAGAATCACCTGAAAAACTTAAAAAAATCCCACAGCTCTGGTGTCACTATAGACCAGTTAACTGGAACTTTCTGGAGGTGGGCTCCAGGCATCGATATTTCTATAATCTCCTCAGGAGATTTTAGTGCAGAGACAGGATGGAGAGACACTGGCCAAGGGGATATATTTGCTGGAAATAACAGAGGCTTGCTCAAAGTAACCCAAGCAGTGAGATAGAGAGTTTTGAAGAAAAGAAAGCCCTATATTCTTATAAGAATGGAAAGCACCAGGAACCTGGGCCGTTCTTCATCTCTCACGTTTCTCTTCGTACCCCCACATTTTCTGTGTTCTGCTTTTCTCTATGCTTTTGCTTGATTAACACTCTTTAGGGAATTACTTTCTCTGCTCATTCGCTGTTTCTGTGCTTTTGTTCTGTGACCCATGTAGGATTGGACTTGTTATTGGACTGACTCCCTCCTCCCAAATCTGCATATCATTTCAGCCCTGCAAGCTCAGCTCATTGATACTAGAAGCTGGGGACATGTGTTTTCTCATAAGACTTCAACTCCTCTCCCTCATATGTAGTAATAGCTGTCTATTATTGACAATTAGGAGAAAGAGAAGGCAGATGGGAAGGTGAACATACAGAACAATGTCTAATCCATTTGTCCTGAAAACCCTCATCTCATACATACTTGGCCTGTCCCAAAACTGGCCTTCAGGCTCCCAAGCGAGTCAGCCCTCCTTGTCCTGCAGCGAACTTGTTTCCAGAAAATCAGTCCTGATTCCACTGATTGTTCCCTACTCCCATGGACCACCAACATAGCAACGTGGCTTCTCAGTTCTAACCTGCCATCACAGAGTTAGTCTTCCCCTTCTTCTGTCACGGCTGGGCAGACCATTAACTCACTGGTCCCTTTAGTTTTCATTGACATGTGTGTATGTTTATGGCTTCATTCATGTATCCTGAGTGTCCTGGGCTGCCTTCCTGCTGTCAACAACTTCCTATTTGTTCGGTGAACTTCAAGGCTTTATCGCATACCAAAAAATCATCATCTAGTCTAACTCTTCAACCAACAACATCGCCGATAGTCATTCGTTTGGCTTCTGTTGAAACGTTTCCAGAGAATGGAAGTCTTTAAACATGGGACACAGCATTATCAAGAAAGATATCACCATAGAGAGTTATTTCTAGCCAGCAATAGATATTCAGCAACTGTTGGATTTAATATAGAGCTGGAATCTGTATCCACATTAGCCTTCCTTTTGCCTCCCCAAGCTTTCTGAGATGAGAGCAGGTACATTTATTCATATTCCAATGGGGGAAATTTGGAGATCTGTGGGTCTCCTAGCAAGACCCCTTTGAGCCGTCTTTGCTTCTGGGATAAACATCTCCAGCATCTCCAGCTGTCCTTTGTTTACAGACATTCCCATTTCTCTTGGCTTTCTGGTTCCTCTTTATTGAGGTGTCCTGGCATTTTCTAAAATGGCACGCTCACAGGTGAGAAACACTATGTTAGATATAAATTGGCCAGTAGGAGGTACATTGGACTGATTGTTCTCTTGATTTATGGCCACTTTACTTCTCCACAAGCAATTTGTGATCAGATTAGTTTTTGACATCTGCGGCCTCTGATTTATTCAGAACCGATTGCCATCTAAAACCTCTGGCTCTCTCATTCCAAATCTACTTCTTAGCTAAATGTGTCTATCCTTCACTAGGGCCACTGTTTGAATTTCATTGTAGGACGTTATATTTATTCCACTTTAAATATTTCTATTCTTGCTAATTGTCGCCGCTGGCGGACCAGCCTCGGCAGAGATGTGGGTCCTGAACCACGGATGTCTGGCGGGCGAAATAATGACATGGACACAGAAATCTGATGCAAGCTGACAGACCCAAGGTCAGTCAGGAGAGACCTATGAAGCAGGCTCAGGCTCACGCTCTGGCTTTTTAGCATTGGCTCTCTAGCTCTAGCTCTCTAGCTCTGGCTTTGGCCCTCTTGCTCTGCTTCTGTCTCTTTTGCTCTCTGCTTCTCTTTTTGCTGCTTTCTTTGCTTCTCTGTTTCTGTCTCTCTTTGCTTCTTTTTCTCTCTGCTTCCATTTCTTACCTCACTTTGCAGGTCTGTCTGCCTGTCTCTCTTTGCAGGTTCTCTGCCTTTCCCCCTGCCTTTTCCTTTGCCTCTGGCTCTGCCTTTGTCTCTCTTGACTGACAAGGGCCCCAGTCTTTAATTATTCAAAAGTGAGGAAGTTGGGTGGTACAGTTAAATCTTTAACTGCTTTTGCACCCGCCCTAGAGACAGGATTAGTGTTGTTACTGCAGGGTAAGGAGTGATTGCTTAAACTCATAGAAGTTGAGACCATTGAGGCAGAGGGATCAAGGAATACAGATAAGAGTTACAGAGATATGATCACCAGGAGGAGGATTAAATGGAACTATATGTCTTGAATAAGCACACAAAAGACATATGGCCCCGGCCCACAGGGTATGTGGCTTTCCGGATTCTAGGTGGAGGAAAGCCCAGAGGGGCTTTCATTCACAGTCAAGGGTACCTCCACCAGAGTTTCTGGTGGCTTGGGCCTGGCAGGAGGGGCGGATCACTCGCCATCCTGACAGCTAATTCTTTTTGCCACTTACAATTTCTACTCTTACTTGTTTACTCCTGCTATCACTTATCCTCAATTCTGCATCATTATTAAATTTGATGAATACCTCCAGTTACCTACTCTGTGTCCTTAACTTAATATGAAAAGGCTAGTTTTCTAGAGACTAAGGAACCAATGTGAGGAAATCCCTCTTTAAAATATTAGGATTTCTGTCTCTTTTGAAACACACAGTGCGTAGGGATCATCTGTTAATTTTAAGTACACAGATCACAACTGCTCAGCTTGATAAACTGTCGCAAAATGCACACACCGTGTAACCACCAACTAAATCAGGAAAAAGAACATGACAAGCAATCCACAGACATCAGGCAATAATACCCAGCTCCCCAAAATAAATGCTACCCAAATTTCTATGACCATATTAGTTTTGCCTATTTCTGAACATCGTATAAAAGAAATCCTTGATCATGATCAAGCCTTGCATCAGGCTCCCCGCTCGGGAGGAGCCTGTTTCTCCCTCTACCCCACCCCCCCTGCTCCTGCTCCCTCTCCACCACCTCTCAAATAAATAAATTAAATTAAAAAAAAAAGAAAGAAAGAGGTGCACCTGGGTGGCTCAGTAGGTTGAGCGACTGCCTTTGGCTCAGGTCATGGTCCCGGAGACCGGGAATTTAGTCCCACATCAGGCTCCCTGCTCAGCGGGAAGCCTGCTTCTCCCTCTCTCACTCCCCCTGCTCGTGTTCCCTCTCTGGCTGTGTTTCTCTCTGTCAAATAGATAAAATCTCTAAAAAAAAAACAAAAAAAAAGAAAGAAAAGAAATTCTTGGATGTACCTTTTTGTGTCTAGCTTGTTTTTTTATTCTCTGTGTTCAACAATATTCTGTCAAATGATTTTAACACAGTTAATTAATCCATTATACTGTTTATAGTTTTAAGCTAATAAAAATAGTGCTGCTGTGTACATTCGTGATATCTTCTGGGGCTCAGTGTTTGCATTTCTGTTGGGCGGTTTGTAGAACATCTGCATGTGCAGCTTTAGAGGACACTCCCAAATTGTTTTCTAAGGGAGCATTATTAATTTATTGTCCACAAACTGGATTCAAGGGTTTGTTTTCTTCTCTATTGTGGTCACCACTTGTGTTGTCTGTCTTCTAATGACCCCCGTAGACACAGTGGCATCTCATTGTGGGATGCAGATTATATTTTCTTGATATTGATGATGTGGAGTACACTTTCGTTTGCTTTACTTTTCATTTGCTTAATAGCCCTTTGGACATTGTCTTTTGTGAAATTCCAATGGAAGATTTTCACCCATTTAAAAAAAAATGGGTTGTCTTTCTTTTCCTTGTTGATGTACAGAAACGTATATATTTATTTGTGGGATAAACATATATATATATATATATATATATATGTTTATTCACTCTTTGGTTTGCCTTTTCCCATTTTCATAGTGTCTTTTTAACATACAAAATCAGAGGTTAGAATGTCAACATCTAAAAGTCAAGTCCAGCTATGTCCTATCAATGTACAAATAAAAATCTAAATTTAAAAATAGGATTTAAAATAGCAGAGAAGCGGGATGTCTGGGTAGTTCCATCAGTTAAGCATCTCCCCTTGGACTATATCTAATGTTTTAAAAGCATTCCTTTATTTGAGAGCAGGAGAGACAGAGAGAGTATCAGAGGGAGAGGGAGAGACAGAATCTCAAGCAGACTCCAGACACAGCCTGCAGACGGACCCAGGGCACGGTATCACAACCCTAAGATCATGGGCAGAGCCGAAACCAAGAGTCAGATGCTTAACCATCTGAGCGACCCTGGCACCCCTGACTGTATCTCATTTTTTTTAAATATAATTTTATTTTTTCAGCGTTCCAAGATTCATTGTTTATGCCCCACACCCAGTGCTCCATGCAATACATGCCCTCAGTACCCACCATCAGGCTTTCCCCTCCACCCCACCCCCTTCCCTCCAAGACCCTCAGTTTGTTTCTGAGTCCAAAGTATCTCATTTTTCGTTTCTCTCCCTGAATTACCCTACTTCCCATTTCCTTTCCTTCTTGTACTGTCCTCTATATACCCCTTATTCACCACAAGTAAGTGAAACTATGTGATACTTGACTTTGTCTGCTTGGCTTATTTCCCTCAGCATAATCTCTTCCAATCCAGTCCATGTTGCTACAGAAGTTGTATATTCATCATTTCTGATGGAGGCATAGTATTCCATTGTATATATGTACCACATCCTCTTTATCCATTCATCTATTGAAGGTCACCTTGGCTCTTTCCACGGTTTGGTGATTGTGGCCATTGCTGCAGTGAACATTGGGGTACATACGGCCCTTCTTTTCACTACATCTGTATCTTTGGGGTAAATACCCAGTAGTGCAATTGCAGGGCCATAGGGTAGCTCTATTTTTAATTTTTTAAGGAATCTCCATACTGTTTTCCAAAGCGGCTGTACCAGCTTACATTCCCACCAACAGTGTAAGAGGGTTCCTCATTTTTCACAGCCTGTCCAACACCTATTGTTTCCTGTCTTATTAATTTTGGCCATTCTGACTGGTATAAGGTGGTATCTCAGTGTGGTTTTGATTGAATTTCCCTTATAGCTAGTGACGATGAACATTTTTTCATGTGTCTATTAGCCGTTTGTATATCTTCTATGGAGAAGTGCCTCTTCATATCTCTTGCCCATTTTTTGATGTGTTCATCTTCTTTTTGGATTTTGAGTTTAAGGAGTTCTTTATAGATCTTGGATATCAGCCCTTTGTAGTGTCATTTGCAAATATCCTCTCCCATTCTGTGGGATGCCTCTTTGTTTTGTTGACTATTTCCTTTGCTGTGCAAAAGCTTTTTATTTTGATGAAGTCCCAAAAGTTCATTTTCGCTTTTGTCTCCTTTGCCTTTGGAGACGTGTCTTGAAAGAAGTTGCTGGGTGTGGAGCATGGGCAATGAATCTTGGAACACTGAAAAAATAAAATAAATTTAAAGTGAAAAAAAAAAGAAGTTGCTGAGGGTGATAGCAAAGAGGTTACTGCCTATGTTCTCCTCTAGGGTTTTGATGGATTTCTGCCTCACGTTGAGGTCTTTCATCCATTTCGAGTTTGCCTTTGTGTGTGGTGTAAGAGAATGGTCGAGTTTCATTTTTCTATACGTAGCTGTCCAATTTTCCCAGCACCATTTATTGAAGAGACTCTCGTTTTTCTGGATATTTTTTCCTGCTTTGTTGAAGATGCTATACTTTCAATGCCATTCTGATCAAAATTCCTCCAACATTTTTCAAAGCGTTGGAACAAACAATCCTAAAATTTATATGGAACCAAAAAAGACCCCAAATCGCTAAGGAATTGTTGAAGAAGAAAAACAAAGCTGGGGGCATCTTGTTACCTTACTTCAGGCCTTATTACAAAGCTGTGATTACCAAGACAGCATGGTACTGGCACAAAAACAGACAAATAGACCAATGGAATGGAGTAGAGTCCAGATATGGTCCCAGTCCCTCAACTCTATGGTCAAATCATCTTCGACAAAAGGAAAAAATATATCTCATTTTTAAGTATTTTCATTTATGTGTATTTCTTGTTTCCTCTGAAAACTCTATTCCAACTCCAGGTTCATACACAGTAGCCTATTTTGTTACCCCTAGATAGCTGTATTATTTTATGTCTCCTATTAGGATTTGCCATCTGTGTGGAATTTATTTTTTAGCATATTATGAAGTAGGGATACACATTTATTTTTATTTTCTACCTTTTTTACATGGGACCCTAAGTCTTCTAAGACCATCATTTCTCCACTGCATCAGACTATCCACTTTGTCATAAATCTAGTGACTATATGTAGGAGTCCCTTTCTGGAATATCTATTTTCCTCCATTGATTGATTTATGTATTGTTTTTATCAGTAATACTGTGTTTGATATGCTGTAACTTCAAAACAAGTTTTGATATCTCTACATAATTTGTCTGGTTTTCTCATGCTTTGTCAAGATTGCCTCAGTCATTCTTGGCTCCTTCCATTTTCAGTTTGCTTTGAGATTAACTTGTAAGTTTCCACAAGCTAAGAAACAACAAAACACCCTCTGCGGGTTTTGACTGAGATTGTATCGAACCCAGGTAGATAAATTTGCTAAGAAATGCAAATTTTCATTTTTCTCAGTAAAGTTTCTTGCACACCTTTAAAGTTAATCTTATGAGATTAATGACTTCTACCATGTTTTTAAAAAAAAATTCACTTATTTATTTGTCATAAAGAGAGAGAGAGAGAATGCACAAGCACGGGGAGCGGCAGGAAGGGCGACTCCTGTCTGGAAGGGAGCCCGATGCGGGGCTCTATCCCAGGACCCCAGGATCATGACCTGAGCTGAAGGCAGAGGCTTAACCAGCTGAGCCACCTGGAGATGCTCCTATTTTTAGATTTAGGCTTTTATGTGTACATTGATGGGCTATGTAAGTGGACTTGATTTTCAGATATTGGCATTCTAATGTGAGATTTTGTATGTATATACAGATTTTTGATATTCTACATTTTATAATCTTTGTGTAGGAAAATAAAGACCCTCCTATTTACTCCTTTCAGGCATTATACCTTTTATTTTTTTCTCTTGCATTTATTTATTTTTTTCTCTTCTCAATTGTATCATCAAATGCCATTGATAGCACCAGGTCTTTTTCTGATTTCAGGGAGGAAACATAGTATTTTATTAAATTGTACTCAGTATATAGGAACCTCCCAGTGTCTTCCCACTATTATTTCAGAATTATTATGGATGACTGCTGTGTCCATCCTACCCCTCCTCTTTGAAACAAGAGTGTTTATTGGGAGTAATGTCTCCTCATTCTACCATTGTATGTAGGTAGGTGGGGGACTGGCCTCTTTAGTTCATAGATCAGGTGGAGGCACATAAGGGGTCTGGAAACCATTATGGGAGTTTGGACTGAGGGTCTGATACTGTGACAGGATGGGTGTTCAAGGAGGCTGCCTTGAGGAGTAGATGATTATATTTTACATGTGGAAGGAAGGGGGGAGGTACATATTTAGTTTAAGAACACAGCTTTATTGTAGCAGTTAGCTTTTGCAGGATATCAAGCAACCCCCGAATTTAGTGGCTTAAACAGAACTACACATTGTTTCCAGTGATACTATCTGAGAATCATCCAGGTAAACTGGGGGGTTCTTTGGGTCTGAGCCAGATGATCTTGCTTACAGGTCTAACGGTTGGCTTTACCAATACAACTCTTACGAAGATCACCAGTGATCCTCATGCTACTGGTCCCACTAAGTAAATAGTACCTGTCTGAAAAGTTGACACTTTAGACTTATAAGAAACCAATAGATTTGGGGTGCCCAGGTGGCTCAGTTGGTTAAGTGTCTGCCTTCATCTCAGGTCATGATCCGAGGGTCCTGGCATTGAGTCCCGCATCAGGCTCTCAGCTCAGCGGGGGGAAGGTTGAGGGGGTGAGGCGTGCTGTCTGCTTCTTCCTTGCTCTCTGCCTTTCCTCCCTGTCTCTGTTCTCTCTCTCTCTTCCTCTCTCTCTGTCTTTCTCTCAAATAAATAAATAAAATCTTGAAAAAAACAAAAAACAAAAAACAACAGACCTAACCTGGATTCCTTTTTCCACCTTTGTTTGACCCTGGTAGGTCTTCTGTGATTTCCATGGCCATTCTCAAAAGAAGAATGTGTTCCTTTATGGCTGTAGCATCAAGGAGACCCTGTGGCAAGCAGAGTCCAGTGTGGGCACATCGACTCTCTTGGAAGACATCGGCTACAGGGTAAGTCACTGGGGAAAACGCACAAGACATTTTGTGTCCATATTCTTGCCTTTGAGACACATGTGCCACCCATTTTTTCCCCTAAATAAGCATTTTCATTATTTTAACTAGAGGATTATAATGCAAACAAGTTGGAGGCGTGTGCGACCTCTCTATATTTTGATGAGTAATAGCTGGGCTGCCCGGTTGCGCTGTTTTGTTTTCTATATGATATGATATAGTGCAAAGGGCATAAGAATTGGAGACAGGAAACCTCATTTTAATGCCTGGCTTTTCAGTTATTAACTATGTGCCTAGGAGTCATTAACATCACCTCTCTGAACCACCATTCGTCACCTGTGAAATGAGAATAGTACATATACTGCTTCTGTTTCATGTTTATGAGAGCAACACAAACGTATTGAATATGAAAGGATCTTAAATAACTGTGAAGGGTTGAAAGACCATAAGGCATCAGATCCTCTGCATCCCTCTGAGTGAGCATGCTCTGAAAAGCAGACCAGTGATCCACAAAAGCTAATTCTGTCTTTTTCTGGGTTCCAGTGGTTAGAGCTCAACAATTCCCCTCCTGAACCAAAGGGGAAGTTAAGGAGGGATAAAGAAGGAGGGGCTTCTTTCTGTCAAGATAAAGGGAATCCGGAAGAGGTAGATGAGTCAACGTTGTCCAAACACAAAATAAAAGCTGGCCTTATTTCGAATGTATGTAGAAAATGAAGAAAAATTATTGAGTTGGAAAAACCTCCAGTTCTCCTGTGTCTTTTTCCTTTACTTTTGCACAGAACTTCTAACACTTCTGGTCCCCAGACGGGTTGGGGTTTCACCCCACCAGGCACTTCTGAGACACCAGCTGGGTGTCCTACAGTGTAACTCCATCTTGACACTATCTACCTGAAGTCAGCAGCAGATCACACAGCTTAAGAGGGAAGGACTCAGTCCCACAAGACTGCTTCCTGCTTCAGATGCCTGTCACAAGTAGTTGGTCCCAGGCTCCCCACAATTCTGTCTGACTTAGCTCTCAACTGGAGGGTCCCATGACCTCTCCTCCTGCCTTGGATTGAGTTACTTGCTAGTGTGGCTCGCAGAGCTCAGGGAAGCACTTAATTGACATTTACCTATTTATTAAAGGGTATGATAAAGGATGCAGATGAACAGTCAACAGGAAACACGTCGGGTGGGGACTAGGAGTATTCCAAGGACAGGCGCTTCTGTCCTGTAGAGTCGGGTCTGGGTATCATCCTCCTGGTGTGTGGATGTGCTCCCCAACTTGGAAGCTTTCTGAACCCGATATTATTGGGATTTTCTGGAGGCTTCTTCGTGCAGCTATGGTCAATTATTAACTCTTGCCCAGCTCCTCTGCCCACTTTAGAGAAGTGGGGTAGCCTGATCCAGGAGCCCACCCAGAATCACCTCATTAGAACAAAAGTTGCTCCTGATGCTCTTATTACTTAGGAATTTAGAAGGGTTTTAGGAGCTCCATGTCAGGGACTGAGGATGAAGGACAATATTTATTTCCTGCTATAAATCACAATATCACAATTGTCATGGAACCTACCTCTTCCAAATCCTTTATTATTCCAAATCCTTTATTATAATTTACTGGGTACACAATAGCTTCATTCCCTGGGCTAATGAGTACTAAAAGAGATAAATATCCACCAAACTACTCTTTCACCTGGAAATACCTCGCCTGGTCTCTCAGGTTTTCTCCACTCTCTCCTTTCATGTCCTCTAGAAACATGACAGCTGCGGGTCAGTAGAAGGTCCCTCAGGGTGATTAGAGCAGAGCTAAGTCATCTTCACTGTCCTATTTAAGCCCCAGTCACTGTGATGGAGATTTTGATACAGAATTAGAATCTGAAAGACAGGAAGGAAGGAAGGAAGGAAGGAAGGAAGGAAGGAAGGAAGGAAGGAAGGAAGGAAGGAAGGAAGGAAGGAAATCAAAGGAGGAAGTGAAGGAAGGATGAAAAGAGGGAAGGAGGGAAGAAGACAGGAAAGAAGGAGAAAGGGAGCAAGGGGCGGAGGAAGGAAGGAAAGAAATTAATTCTGGCACCGAAAAAAGTGTACCACAACCAAAGTGAAAGTTTCACTTGATGGGTTCATTAGCAGGAGAATCAGTCATTAAATTTAAAGGTCAATCCAAAATTACTAATCTTAAATAACAGAGAAACAAACATTGAAAAAAAAGTCAACAGCCTTAGAGACCTAGGATGGCATCCAGTGTAATACTGAATAGAATAATTAATCAAAAAGGTATAATGAATGTAAGTAAATATATATACCCCAAAATACATAAGCAAAAATTGGCAGAATTGAGGAATGAAATTTAAAAATTCAATAATACTATTTTAGCACTGTTGGTTATTTTAGCGCTGTTCTCTCAGTAATCAATAGAACAAGAAAACAGAAAATTAGTAACTGGAGAATAGCTGACCTGATTGATACATATGTAACAATTCTCAAAACAGAAAATATACATCATTTTTGCGTCCAAATCAGAATTATCCTAGGTAGACCTTATTTTGGACTATAGAACAAGTCTCTGTGTGTTTTAAAGGACTGAGATCATACAAGTATGTTCATTTGCCATGACAGAATTAAATTATAAATTTATAAATTTATAAATTTATTTTATTATATAAATTCATTATTAAATTTATTAATCTTTTGTAAGATTCTGGGAGATGTCTGAATATTTGGAAATTAAACAACATACTCCAGAATAACTCGGGGTGAAAAAGAAATCAGAAGCAAATTAGAAAATGTCCTAAACTGAATAAAAATAAAAATAAAATACAGTATATCAAAATATATGATATATAGTTAAAGTAGTGCTCAGAGAAAAGTTGTAGCTTTGGTTGCTTCTGTTAGAAAGGTGGAAAGATCTAGGGCACCTTGGTGGTTGAGATAGTTAAGTGTCTGCCTTTGGTTCAGGTCATGATTTCCAGGTCCCAGGATCGAGTCCCACATCGGGCTCCCAGGTCAGCGGGCTGTCTGCTTCTCCCTCTCTCACTGGCTCTCCCTCAATAAAATGGGACAAACTATATGCAACATCATAAACTTAAAAATAAGTCAGAGGCAAACAAAAAATGTAGGGTTTAATTTACATGACATTCCTGCAAATGGCAAAAATTTCATGGAGTTAAGAAGCACATCACAGTGTGGGGCATAAACAATGAATCTTGGAACACTGGAAAAAAAATAATGTAATAAAAAAAAAAGCACATCAGGTGTTGCCTAGGGCAGAATTCCCTGGAAGTGAGCATGAAAAAGACAGGTCTGTATGGTGATAAAAGAGTTCGAGACGGGGTCGTTGGTAATGGCTGCAGAACTATATACATTCCCTAAAAAATCATCACACTGTTCACTTACCTCAATAAAGCTGATACACGTATTTTTAAGAGCAAACATTTATTGATTACCTACTGTGTACCAGGCACTGTACTAGGTATCTATATAATGAAGTCGACCACAGTGTGGACTTCTAAGAAAGAACTATTGGTTCGGGAGAGAGGCAGAAAGAAGATAAGAAACTTAAAAGGACAGGATCATACATACAAGAATGAAAATATTAGGAGGTAACACAGAGAAGATTAACTCTCTCTTGGTGCAGGGTCGAATAGATGATCCCAGTGGACAGGTGTCTGCGGGGCAGATATGAACGGTGTTAGGACATTCCCTGAAAAAGAAAAAATCAAATATCACAAATGATTTTTAATTAAGTTTGATTTCAAGAGAAATCTGAAGAAATAGAGTGATGTGAGTTCTGTGATAATTAAAACTTGAGGCTTCAGGAATTTTGCTGCTAGTTGTGGATCACAGTGAATTGAGGAGACGTGGATTGAAAGCACTTCTTCGGCTCCTCTTCCTGGGAAGCATCTCTTGTTAGTGACATTTCCTGGCATTAATCTCCTTCATAAATTTCCAGCTGTGACCAGTTGCCAGGATAACACCTGTGGGGACGACTTATATGGCCGAACACGTGCTAGGCACTGTTCAAAGCACCCCGTGTGCATTTATTCTTTTAATATTCCCAGCTACCGTGTATTCTCCAATAGGATATGCTTAACCAACGTCTGTGGAGTGAATAATGGGGACTTTGAATGGCATCCCATGTCACACGTGAGGGAGGGGAGATGCAGAGATGAGCTAAAGTGTCTGAAGGTCCCACAGGTAGCAAGAGCTGGGATGGGGACCTGGGCGTCTCAACACCAGAGCTCATTTCCAGTTCTGACCTCAGTGGTCTTCTAAAGTGTGTGCTCTGTGAGACAGCAACTAAACCACGGATCTACTGCTCTGTAGTTCAGAATGGAAGAGGCGGTCAGAGCAGGAATGAATGAATCCTCCTTGGGCACTTAAACAGGGGCTTATGTCAGTGAAGAGAAGGGAAATCTACAAAGCAAAGAGAAGTTTTAAAACCTGTTTTTTTCCATCTTCAAAATTTGAATTTTTGAGGAAAGTGACTCCCCCCCTTCTAAACCCTCACCCACCAGCCAACTCCGCTCTAAAGAGCGCATTTACTGAGGGTTCCAATTGCTTTACCCCCTCACTCACATAGGAACTAGTCTTTCGCTTCCCCCTTCTATGATGACAAAAATGAGGGTTAGCAGAGTTCCATGACCTGCTCCAAGTCAAACTGTGGAGTGTGAACCCAGAATTCATACTTTTGACCCCCTAGTCCCAAACAGGCTTTTTCCATATTGCTTAATTTGGAGGAAAGAGAAGACATTTGAGTTCTGTAGGGTTGACCATGGGGAACCGGAGCCTCAGAGATGGCCTCTCCCGGGAAATGAGCCCTGAGCTAGGAGCTGTCTGGTGAGTCCATAGTCAGCACGTCTTTGAGAGTTATATTTTCTGTGAATTTGGGAAACCAGACAGGGCTTGGAAGAGTCAGCAGAAAGCAGATGAATTGAAATGCGACTCAGGCTTCTACAGGGTGCCTCAAAACTGGAATGAATGAATCAGGATCATCCCTTCCCCATCAGTTGGAGCTGCTCTTGACCAGCTGCTCCTGGAAAAATGGGATTCAGTGTCTACAAGGGTCTAGAAGACTCTCAGCACTGCTTCATGTCTAGTCTTTTAATTCCTGCCACGTCTTGAGATCATGCTAAATGCAAGCTCCTGGGCCCCACTCTGTGTGTACCTTATGTCATGTGTTCCTTGTATTCCTTTACACGTCCATGGAGTTATAATACCTACTTAAGAAGTAGTTCTTGGCAGTGGTTAAACTAAGCTCCTCTGATCTATGTTAGAACATGTGGATTGACATTCTGGATTTGTCTTTACCAGCTGTATGACCACTGAAAAGGTACTTGTTGGGTCTGTGTATTATGTGAAAATAACAGAACTTTTTCAAAGACTTGGGATGATTAAAAGAGCTAATGCACATAAAATACATAGTAAGTATTCGGTGAAAAGGTATCTATTATAATTTTCAAGTTTTGGAAACCCAGATTAAGTCTGAGGGCACAGAGCAAGCAGGAGGGAAAGAGTTGAGTATCCCAGGTCTTTTTCTCTCCAAGATGGGAGATCCCTGGGAGCGCTGAAACAAGGCTCCAGTGGGTCAATTCATGTAGAGTTCATGTATTCCTTGTTCATTTACACAACAGGACAAGACACTCTCCAGGTATTATAGCTGCCATTCTCTTCATTTCTCACTGTGACATAGATCAATTTGTGTGAAATCAAAGAGATAGAATGAGGACTTCATTATCAATGCTGTAGTAGTTTTAGAGTCCACTGTTTGATGAATGGACAAACCATTGCTGTGGATATGTAGGAGAGATACCCCAACTTCCCCTCATAAATCCTACATCCTCCAGGCTCCAGGGAAGGGGTCATAGCTTATAGAGCTTTCCAAGATGGGCGCCTTTAAATTGAACATGTGGTAATTTGCACAGAGGCTATCTGAGCTAAGAAAATCAGGCTCACTTAAGAAAGAGAGTTTGTGGGTGCCTGGGTGGCTCAGTGGGTTAGAGCCTCTGTCTTCAGCTCAGGTCATGGTCTCAGGGTCCTGGGATCGAGGCCTGCATCGGGCTCTCTGCTCGGCAGGGAGCCTGCTTCCTCCTCTCTCTCTCTCCTGCCTCTCTGCCTACTTGTGATCTCTCTCTCTCTGTCAAATAAATAAATAAAATCTTTAAAAAAAAAAAAAAAGGAGAGTTTGTTTATATAATGTCTAATTAGAATTTTTACAGCAAAGTAAAACACTGATAAATGAAAACCATTTTCAAGTATTTTTAATCACTTTAGTTGACATATATATATATATATATACACTATATATGTTACATATAGTATATATATATATATATATATATACATATACACACACATATATATAGTATATTTTATATTTATGTCTAAGCAGTCCCCTAAGGGTCTGGACTAGGAGGTTCTGTTTATTTCTGCAAATAATTATGGTGTGCCCTCCATGAGCTGCACGTCTTTGTGTGTAGAGATTTTTCTGTGAATGAGGGACAGACCTGCCCTTATGGAACTTCTGGACTGCAGAGGAGGTAGAAAATAAACAGCTAGTTACGTGAACATTAATTTTACTGTAGTCGTGATGAACACTTTGAAGGAGAAAAATGGGGTGAAGGAATCACAGGGAGAGAGGAACAAGGGTGGGTACATGAAATCCGTTAGGGAGGGCAACTGTGGAAACTTAGGTGAGGACGTTATAGCTCAATTTCCATGTTTAAATGATGTTGTAGGTCTTCAGGCTATGTGGGAACATAAAGATCACAGTAAATTATATGAATAATTATGTTAACATATACATACATCATAGGTAATTTGTAATATAATTAATAATGTATTAATCTTTATATTAATGTAATTAAGCTATATGACACATGTGGACAGTAAGAACCCAGGGATATTAAGAGATTTGCTTAGTGTTCTAAAAATTAACATAACTGCATTTTTTAAAAATATTTTACAATTTATTTGTCAGAGAGAGGGAGAGAGAGAGCGAGGGAGCGTGAGCACAAGCAGGGGAAGTGGCAGGCAGAGGCCACCCAGGCATCCTACAAAATTGCATTTCTTTTTTTCTTTTTTAAGATTTTATTTATTTATTTGACAGAAACACAGCTAGAGAGGGAACACAAGCAGGGGGAGTGAGAGAGGGAGAAGCAGGCTTCCCACCGAGCAAGAAGCCTCATGCGGGGCTCGATCCAGAGATTCTGGGATCATGACCTGAGCTGAAGGCAGATGCTTAATGACTGAGCCACCCAGGAGCCCCACAAAATTGCATTTCTTTAAAAATCATTTCTTCTTCTTTTTTTTTTAGAGACTTATTTATTTATTTGACAGAAAGAGAGAGATCACAAGTGGGCAGAGAGGGAGGCAGAGAAAGAGGAGGAAGCAGGCTTCCTCCTGAGCAGAGAGCCCGATGCGAGCCTTGATCCCAGGACCCTGAGATCATGACCTGAGCCGAAGGCAGAGCCTTAACCCACTGAGCCACCCAGGCGCCCTGAATATCATTTCTTAATTCATATTCTCATCCTGCTGCTCCACCTTTTGCCCACAATTTGTTCAAAAGCCTGAAGTTTCACTGTTATCAAATGTGCATAATTTTATATCATGTGCTAGTTGGTAGATATTCTGTGAACAGTGAAGTAGAGAACCCTTCTTGCTAATGTTGCAGAAATTTGGGACTATTTAGATCCATTATGTCCCCTCACCCAAGGACCTGGTGTGCCATCAAATCTTGAGTCACCGTCCTTGGATGCGGGAGGTCTGGTGACTAGGAGCCCCTTCTCTGTCAATCAAAGAGTCGCAAGGATCTACAGATGCTTTCTAAATATATATTAAGTGGTCTCAATAAACTTTTCTACTCTAGGAAATGGTGGGATAGAGGAACCCAGAGGCGAGCGCCTGGGTAGTTCAGTTGGTTAAGTATCCAATTCTTGGTTTCAGCTTAGGACATGATCTTGGGGTCCTCAGATCAGGCCCCATGTCATGGGCTCAGCGCTCAGCGCAGAGTTGGCCGATATTATCTCCCCCTTCCTCTGCTCTTCCCCCTGCTCTCTGTTGTGTGCATGCTGTCTCTCAAATAAATAAAATATACATACGTGTGTGTGTGTGTGTGTGTGTGTGTGTGTGTGTGTGTGTGTGTATAAAACCCAGAGAGGGCATATTTAAGAGTTTTGTAACTGGTCCAGCCTCAGCTTTATGGATCACAAGATGAGACTAAAGGGGTGCCTGGGTGGCTCAGTCAGGTAAGCATCTGCCTTCAGCTGGGGTCATGATCCCAGGGTCCTAGGGTTGAGCCCCATCGGCCCCGTGTGAACAGTACTTCATGTGACTTAGGGCTAGAAAGCCATGGGATTGGGTGGAGTCACTCTCAGTCTCAGTGCCTGTGATCTATGGCTTTCCGTGGAGTTCAGTGCAGCCACGTATGAGGCCGAATGTACACACAGCGTCCGTCTCTGGTGATGTCGAAACATGGAGCTGAAAGACTGTGGTCTTTGGAGTCGGCTTGGTTGACATTTGGCGCCCATTTCAGCCTCTTTGTAGTTGGACTTAAGCTATTTCTTTCTTGCTATTCTAAGTCTCCATTTCCTCATTTAAGAGCAAAAAGCAACAAACCCTTAGCATCCATTTCTTTGGGTTGATGTGAGGTTTGCTGCAGTATGTATTAAGTGATTGAATAGTGAGATGCACAATAAACGTTGAGATGTTAATTTCTGTGATGCACATCCCCATCTCATCATGGTTTTATTTTTTTATTGTAGACTCTTCCCAAAATCCTTGATAAGCTAGCCCCAGCATTCACGATGAGCAGCTGCAGCTTCCTGGTAGAGAAATCCCGAGCCTCCACGGCCCGCGTGGTGGTGTGGAGAGAGATGGGGGTGTCCAGAAGCTACACCATGGAGAGCAGCTACTGTGGTTGCAACCAGGGACCCTATCAGGTATGGAGGCTCTGGCCTAGGCACGCTTTCTATCCAGCAGCAATGGACCATAATGGCAGGGGCGCTATCAATGGCCACTCATGTCTTCCTTCTCTCCCGAGAGTGGAAGAAGTCTCCCGGGAGGTCTGGCCCAGCAACCTGATCTTGCAGAACTGGCTCAATGATTACTTTCGCTGGCAGCACCGTCTGTGTTGATCCTGCAAGCAGGTTGTGCGTGCCTGCTGATTTGGTGTCTCAATCACCTGCCCCTGCCGCAAGTGGCAGGCAGCCTCCCTCAGACACATACCCCCGGCTTTTATGAAACCCCTGCCTGGCCCTGTTCCACGCATGGGGCTGTCTCGTTACCCTCCGCATCAGTCGACCAGGCTCCCCTTGTGTCATCAAGGCTATAGGTGCAGAGTTAGTGTGCTCACATCCATGGATTGTATGCCTCTCTCCTATGTGCTTATCTAAACCAGCAGTTCTCTCTTACCCTGCTGTCATGAGAGTACACAGAAGTGACCACCCGCCACGCATCTCCCCGACATGAGTGGGCCTGGGACTCAGGCTCTGGTGTCAAGGGAAAGGCTCATATAAATCATATTCTTTCTACAGCTATATTAACTGCATGAACAGCTGGCTAGCCGTGGTAGCAGGCTGTTCTAGCTGTTCTTCCCACTCCCCCACTAGAGGAGCATAAATAAGGGACACCGTGGCAGTGCCACGGTAATAGATTCTTTTAAATTTGTTAGGCGAGCTGACAGCCTTCCATTCAACCCCAAGGATACCTGGACCTTACGAGCATTTAAGGCTCGTTGTGTTGGTTTTGATATTCTCCTGGAACAGCCAGAAAGCACTTGGCATCTATGTGGTCTTGTGCTTGTGAGAATCTGTTAGCTATCCAAGGGAGTATAGGGAGTGACAGGTGATGAATATTATCTAACTTCCCACCCGGCCAAAGTTTTTTTTGACATGCAGGGCTACTGAACCACCCGCTTTGACCTATTAATTATATTAAATAACCAGTTAGTTTAAGCAATTGCTAAAAATAAATGTGCTATTATTGAATTAATAAATTATTAGATTGGATTAGTCCATTTTACCCACATGAATGTCGATGCAGAGTAAGGAGAGCTCATTGGAGGGGCATAGGATCCGGCACCAAGAGACCTCGCTTTTCCATTTATCAGCAGTGCTACAAGCCACAGACCTCTATGAACCTGTGTGTCACGTATCAGATGCTAATATTCATGAGGATTCTTTTCCTCTCCACTGCACGGGAGTTTTGTAAAGTCCAAAAGAAAATGCAGATAGGATTGTACTTGCAGGTTATATCATCAAGAATAGGTTCAGTCTCTTGGCATTCAAAACCTGTAGGATTGGGAAAAATAAGCTTGGGATATTGTGACTCTAAGGCCTTATGGATATAGACTTGCACCCCTCTAGCTGTGTGCCTCTTAGCAGGTAAGGGCCAGTCACTTGTTTAAAAGACAAATGCATGCATCCTTCACAGATGTATAGGACTGGTGACTTTCACTGATACTGCTTCTCCAGGCCCCAGTTCAGGCTAAGAGCCTCTGGTCAGATAAGCATCAAGGCCATTCAGCACAGGTCAACTAGAGACTGAAGTCCTCTGGAGTTGTTTATAAACTAATTGACTCATAGGTTCAGCCCCCCCCCCCCCCCCATCTTCCATGTAACGAACACAGGGGCTGTTACAAATGACAAAGAATGTAAGAAGCTTGCCCAATGGGATGGCTTTTACGTATCACCCCAGTGTTTGCCCTGTAAAACTGTCCATGTGGCCTTTGCAAGAGGTCTTTGTAGAAGAGGGTGGAGAAGGAATTGGCTAGAGAAAGCCCTAATGGTGCCAAACCTGGTTTTGCTTTAACAGTCCCATTCTCTATATGAAACACCTCTCCGAATGGATTGGTTTTCTCCTTCCCTTTGTTTTTCTGTCCTTAAAAACATTGTTGATTCACTGAGCAGAACTGCAGACTGTGAGTAAGAGGGTGGTGAATAATTTTACATATGGGGGGGATGGGCACCCCAGGGAAAGGAAGGCAGCCCAGAGTTGGGTGTTTTGGTGATTTTTGTTTGAGGTATATAATGAAGTCTATGAGCTATAAAGCAGTATAGAGATTTCCATTCTGAACATATTGCAAATGATTTTTGTACATTGAGAAGCTTAGTCCCAATTGAGTCCTGAGGTTATTATTCTAAGGTCATCTTTCCAATTTTTGTTTAGCATTACCATTTATCCAAAAGATGGAGGATACTTAAATACACCCATGAGGGGCATTCCTTCCTTCCTTCATAAGAATATAAATATTTTTGCAGTTTCTCTGGCTAAAGTAGCTTTAAAGTAGTTCCAATCATTTCTCCCCCAGCACACTAAGTACCTGATTTGTTAGTATTGAAATGAAATATCATTTCTTACAGTGACATTTATGTTGGAACTGCATTAAACAACATAAGCTATTACCTTTGAATAATTATTATTAATATGATATTTTCTCTTCTATTTTTCAGTCCATAGTTGGCTAATTAAAAAAAAACCCAAATTCCCTTTTGTTTCTTTGGAATAGAGTCTCTACTACTAGGTTATACACTTAGATCCATAATTTGTATTTAATATGGAAGTCCCACCCGCTGAGAGATTTACTTTACCTATTAGGGACAGGCCCAAATCTATTGAGGCTGTTGAGGGGAAGAGCCAAGATGGAATAATGCATCCTCTCGGGACTCATTTTTTCAGAGATGTCTAGTCTGTGTAGATAGTTGTGTGCTTCCTACTGAGTATTTGTGACCTGGGGTCACATGCACAGGCACGTGACTGGACCCCATGGGCTGCTGTGGCTTAGGGAGACAATGCGAGTACTCCCCCCCCCCCCAGCAGGCTCCCCACATGCTCGTTGGCAATGCGACTGACTTGTGGGCAGAGTGGGTCTTAAAGGAAGAACAGAAGGTGGGTGACTCAGGGGAGGTCTGAAGGTCTCAAGTGTATATAAATCCCTCCACCTGCACACTGTCTCCGATGAACCCTCCAGCAACCCATCCACTCCATCACCAACAGTAACCCAGACCTCTTCAAGTCCCAGTATTGCCCATAAACCCTCACCGTATTTAGAGAAATTCCAGCTCCTTATGACAGGTAAGGCCTTCTACAGTCTCATTCATCTTTTGAATGCTCAATACCTTGTTTAGCGTAGAAGACGTGCCGAATCTATGTGATGGTTGACGAATGAAAGAATGAATGAATGAGTAGTGATTTCCATGTAGAGTCAGATGATTATCCCATCTGTCCAGAGATTTGTAGACAAAGGAGGAATTTCCATGGTCCAAATGCGATTAGAAGCTGCTTTCAAGTGGGAGAGTCATAGTCATTGCAATGGGTAGTCATGGCGGACGTATGAGCAAAAGAGGGAAGTGTGTATGAATGCAACGTGGAGACCTCGCCGACCTGTCACTATCTGCATGATTTGAGAGCCCCTCATACACGGGACCTTGAATGGATTTTTTTTTTTCCCAGAGTAAGGAGATTCTAGCCGGGCAGATTCTCACATGGCCCCATTCTAATAACAAAAGACAATTTAAGAGGACTGGCACCTGTACTAAGTTTGGGGGCAGGTGCTGCAGTGCGCCTCCCAGACCCAGGACCGACGTGCTCATTCCCCTGCTGCTTACAGCTGGATACAACACCAGAATTTGTTTATCATGGATAGAAGCAGCCTTGACCAAGGCCGTGGCTCTTCTGTGTGAGCCTCTCGCATCCAGTGGTGGGTCTGAGGTGGGTACGAAGGCCAGGCATCTGACTGTTCCCAGTTCCCCAGCTGGGAACACTCCACAGAGCCATTGCAGTTCCAGAAGCTCCCTGGAGGACTTCCCGGGGCCTGCATCACAGTTGTCCTGGGCTTCAGCTTCCTCCTCTGCCCACCTCTGCTTTTTCACCACTCACAGGGGCTGTTCCAGTGAGCATGCCCCAGAAACCCTTCGGCAGAGCCTCTCACCCCTGTATTTCAGAACAGCTGGGGAACCAAGTGCTTAGCTAAGGAGGATGGTTTCATGGGGATGAATTTCATGTAGGAAACTGAATCATCTCACTTGGCTTTCAGGGCTCCCAGTGTCCTTTTATATACACTCTGCATCCTTAGAAGTTTAGGGAGGTGAGCTCAGGCAGAACTGGGAACCACAGCTCGGTGTGGGGCCTCGGTGTGGGGTCCCTGGGGTCCTCCTGCGCCCTCCAGAGGGCAGCCTGGGTCTGTTAGCTTCCTGCTGCTGCCATCCCAAATCACCAGAAATTTGGTGGATTACGACTACATAAACGTATCCTTTCATAGCGCTGGAGGCCAGAAGCCTGCAGTCCGGGTGCTGGTACACCGTGTTCTTTCTAGGTTGTCCCCTGTCATTCTCTTAGCCTCTGGGGTTCCTCTGTTGAAGATGCTTCACTCCTCTCTCTGCCTTCATCCTTGCATCGCATTTCCACTGTATCCCACTGTCATTATGACATCTTTCCCCCACTTAAAATAAGATTATTTATTTATTTATCATTTTCTCTGTTTATCTTTTATTGAAGTATTGTTGACACACAGTGTTACATTAGTCTCAGGTATGGAATATGGTGATTCAATAACTCCATATATTAGTCTCTCTTCTTCTTATAAAGACACCAGTCATCGTGGATGTCGGGCCCACCGGACCCCACTCTGACCTCATCTTAACTAATGACACCTACAACAACCCTATTTCCAGATCATGTCAAACTCTGCGGTTCTGAGAAGGACATGGATTTTGGGGAGACGCCATTCAACCTAGTATACTGGGTCAGGCAAGAGGTACAGAATAAGAAAAATAATTATTTGTGAGAAAGAGATGGGGGGAGGGGCAGAGGGACACAGAGAGAGTCCTCAGGCAGACAGCCCACTGAGTGCAGAACACGGAGCCCAACATGGGGCTCAACACAGGGCTTTGGCTCAGGTCATGATCTCAGGGCCATGGAAGACATCATCCTGGAAGACAAATTTGAGGGTCACTCCATGTGTGATGAATGCTGATTAGTGCTGCTCAGAGAATTGTAATACACAATACCTTGAAGCAGCAGTAATGATAACAAACAGATTTATGGGACTTAGCATGTATTAAGCCTTTTTTCTTTTTCTTTCTTCCTTCCTTTCTTTCTTTCTTTCTTTCTTTCTTTCTTTCTTTCTTTCTTTCTCTCTTTCTCTCTCTCTTTCTCTCTTTCTCTCTTTCTTTCTTTCTTTCTTTCTTTCTTTCTTTCTTTCTTTCTTTCTTTCTTTCTAAGGATTTTATTTATTTATTTGGCAGATAGTAACACAGCTAGAGAGGGAACACAGGCAGGGGGAGTGAGAGAGGAAGAAGCAGGCTTCCCGCCAAGCAGGTTGTCCAACTTGGGACTTGATCCCAGGACCTGGGATCATGACCTGAGTCAAAGGCAGATACTTAACGACTGAGCCACCCCAAGCACCCCAATCCTTTCTTCATATATTGAAGTACTCCATCTTTGCTACCACATGCAAAAATACTCTGAAGATGGTGGCGTCTTCCTCATCCTTATTGTCCAAATGGAGACACTTGGAGAGGCTAAGTGATGTGCTCCGTGTCACATGGTCAGTGTGTTTTAGAACCAGAAGTTGAGCCCAGGGGAGCTGGAAACTTGGCTTTTATCCCTATGCTTTCTGCCTGGTAGGATGTCACTGGTGAAAGTGACCCTGGGCTTTGGAAACAGGAGCCCTAGCCCTAGATCTGTAGCAACATGATTCTTATTTACAATCGGAAGACATAATTAGAATGAAGAAATGGGCAGGGTCTCTGCTGAAATCATGCTTGGGAAAGGTTGCCTTTGCTGGGTATCTGAGGAGATATGGATCACCTAGAGCAGGGTGACCGGGCTTGATTCTGAAACCCCAAAGAATCTTCTGGGGCCCATTATGGGTATATTTTTCTAGGGAGAAAGTATTGTGAACCAATTAGACCCAATGAGAACTAATTTTAGAACCAATTAACTAAGTGTCAGAATACTTTGTTCTTTCACATCCCTCCACCTGCCTTCAGCCTACCATGAACTCTGCTTTTTTCTTTTCTTTTTTTTCTTTTTTCTTTTTTTTTCTTTTCTCTTTTCTCTTCTTCTCTTTGTTCTTCTTCTCTTCTCTTTTCTTTTTTTCCTTTCCTTTTCTTTTCTTTTTACCCTCCCCTCCTGGGCCCTCCTCTCCCCTCCCCTTCACTTAGCAGGGTAAACAAAGGGGAATTGGAGGGATGCAATACTTACATAGTGGTAGCTTCCATCAGCAGGGAAGGTAGGGGAAGCAGAGCTAGTCTTCAGCAAAATGTCAACTTAAGTTTACATTAGTCAACCTCCTAGTTGCTTTCCACTCCCTGGTGACATCTCCCTTTGGCCCACGAGCGAAAGATCACTCTCAACAGCTCCTTGGGCTGGCACAGCCTTTATTTGAGGACTCTTTCCCAAGTGTCCTAAGCCCCAGAACTGCCTTTCTCCCAGGTATACACATACGTTCTTTCCCTCTCTGCCACACACACGTGTGTGTGTGTATATCACACTTACATACATAGTCATACAGATATACCAGCGGTTCTGAATGATGGCTTCATGGAGAGGAGGGCATAACCTATTGCCTAGTGTGGACACTTGTGTCAGTGCTCCAAGGAGGGCTCTGCATTGAGCCATTATGACCTTGAGATAATAACTTGTCCCCTTGTGACTTTTGGTTGTAAAAGCGGTGTTCATCCCAGTTCCTACTTATGGAAATGTACAAAGACTGGATGAGCCACTGCCTATAAAACATTTAGTGCTATTTTCATACTAAACACTGAGTACCTTTTATTGTAAGTCTTATTATTGATTGTATGTGAGAATATTTAATGGTGGGTTTTTAAATTTTAAACATAGATGTGTAGACCCCCCAACCTTTAGCCATAATTGTCTTATTCATACCTTCTTAATTAGAACCATTGAGGTTGAAGATCATGTCTCTGTGATTCTATTCACTTCAATAGAAAGCCAGGGTTGAGAACCATAGATTTTGGTTTTTATAGAGACTCATATCCATATATCAATATTTATAGATTTAGTTATATCAAAGCCATTTCTGTGTGTATTACCTTGACCTTTCCTCTCTATCTACTCTTTATTCTACAAACTTCCTATATAATCTAAGCCGTATTATAGCTAATTCATAAGTGAGGCCCTAAAAAGGGGAAGGGAATTTGTGAGCCTGAGTATGGGGGAAAGGGAAGAAAGGAATGAACAAAAAGCAGAGCTCAGGACAGGTAATAGATTTAAATTCCTCCAAAGGTTGCTGTATTTAAAAGCCTATTCTAATCATGAGCACAACTCAAGAATGTATTTTGGATCACTGTGCTCTTAGAACCCATTTCTTTGTTCTAAGGGCTGCCCAGAATAGGACTCTTTCTAAGGTCTGAATGGGAGTGGGGTCGGGGATCTCTTAATTTCATTAATGTAATCTGAGGTATAGTATTTCTCGAACTTTAATATGCATAGGAGTTACCTAGGGGTCTTTTATGATGCCGATTTCTGCACCATGTCTCCATGTGATCTGGGGTATGGCTCAGAAGTCTGCATTTTATTGAGCACCCTTGAAGATTCAGATTCTGGTGACCTACGGGCCAGTTGATGAGAAATAGGGTAGGTTGCTAATTTTTGTTTACAGTTTCTGGTTTTGTTTACTTGTTCCTAATCTCCTTTGGGCTATTGATAATTTTCCATGGCTTTGTCATAAAGTCATAAAGTCCCCAATTCTCTGGCTCCCCTCCCCCCCCGTGTGTGTGTACGTGTGTGTGTACATGTGTGTGTGTGTACGTGTGTGTGTGTGTGTTTCATCTGTGCTTTTTGCTTCTTGGCCTAGCCATCCCACAAGAGTTGTATTTAAAAACTGTCTCTATCCCAATAAGGGTTTTAAAATGTTTTCGTTTGTTTTTCTTAGCTCCTGGGACATCCCCAGGTCAAGATTTCTTAAATTGCTTATGGAACAAATGAGTGTAGGAACAGATATAATTACATACCACTTGTCTGTTTGCCTGCGTGTGCATTTTTTGGGGGGAGAGAATCTATAGTTTCTCAGACATACTGGAAAGGGTGGATGGCCCCCAAATGAGTAAGAGCTCCTGCCTTAGTTTCCTGGATCCCAGATCTCCGGAAGGCCCTTCACAGCTTCCCGGTGTCTGCTCCTGATTCCGCTCTAGAAGTGCTCGGCTTGCCTTGAAATCAGACAGAGTCTGTCACTCACTGAGGATGTCTCCTACTTACCAAGGAGCCCAAGAACGATGAGTCATCTCATGAAGTGTTACTGGAGCTCCTTCCGTCTCAATTTTGTGTGATTACACAGGACACTAATCTCTCCAGGATGATGGGGCTCGCAGGTGCCGGTTCTGCCCAAGGAGCTGTGGCCTCCGCTTCAGCTGGGGTTTGTTAGACGTGCAGAATCCCAGGCTGCACGGATTGCCTCAGGAGCTCCATTTTCACAAGATCCTCAGGTGACCCGTGTCCCTAGGAAAGGCTGAGAAGCACCGATTCAGAGTACCCTTAGCAGGGAGGTGAGAGAGGATTCGGGCTCCGGAAAGGGAAGTTGAGAGTTCTGTCTTTTCCACTGGGGCAAGGACATTGTTTCCAGAATTTTTGTGAGTTAGAATGAGTCGCTGTGTGTGAATGGGGCTTAAAAATCACAGGTGACCCTCAATACGAGACATTCTGTTGATGTGTGCCAACATTTTAATGCTAGATGATTGATTCCCCCCCCCCACTTGCCCCGACCATGCCCCCTACCTGTCTCATCTCTCCGCTTGAACCTTCTCTGCTCTAGGGCTTTGAAAAGAGAAGGACAGTTTTCGAAAAACCTGTCTGGCCGTCAGAATGCCACTCATTCCTTTGTACATACAAATAGGAAACGCAGACCTAATCTATCCTTTTCATGTGAGCCACTACCTGAGCCGTTCACCTCACTACCCTTTTCTTTCTCACTGATTCAGCAAGTGTTGCCTTGGTGGACTTTTTTTTTTTTTTAATCCCTTTATGTATGATCTCAAAGCACATTCTGAGCCATTTATTACCTTACTGAAGGCTTAATGATGTAGTGAAATAGTTGTCTCATTCTGTAGCCCTCAATTCCGTAATGTGTGTCAGCAATATGGTAGAATATTAAAAAGAATTAAATAAAAATCAAGAGGCAGAGATGCTAATAAGATTGCCAGCAGGGGCCATTCCTGGGATTACTAATGTCCTGGGAGCTGTGAATTTTAAATGCCCATTGTAGGACATGGTTCATTGTATCGAAAAATAAGGACAGAATCTGGCCCTTGGGATAGTCCCATGAGCCTCAAATGACCTCTGATCTTATAAAAATAATTTGGCTTCAAAGGACCAAGAAGAAAAGATGATTTATCTCTGTAAATCTCACTTTCCCCATGTGACCAGTGTAAGTGCAATCAAGCAAATACCCTAAAGGAAAGGATTTAAACCAAAGAAAGGATTAATTTAATCCACGGTTTTATGCAGCTTGTATCATAGGGGAAAAGGACCAGCCAAACCTGAGGTACATTTCCTTGGTTCTGGCTACATGACTGAGTTCCTTGGAGACGCATCTCCTGACACGTGAGCTGCGAAAGGCAGTGGCCAGCTCACCAGAGTTATCCTTGGGTATCTCTGTGAGACTGAGTGCACCCCAGACCTTCTTTGAGTATAAAGGGCGGGTGATGGCTCTACTCCTCCAGCTGATTTTTCAGTATCCTCTACCAGGTCTTCCCTCCAGCCGAGTGGCCGCAAAGTTTTCTGTTTTATAAAACTAAACCGTCATTCTCTTTATAGGCCCATATTCCTTGAATGTAAATGAGAAGAGAACATTTTAGAATACTTTGAATCATTAGCTAGTTTTATGTAAACTTATACCTGTTTTATTGATTCATTAACATACATTTATTAGGTATCTACTTTGCTTTAAGCCAAAGTTTGTGACTGGGGATAGTTACGGAAAACTAAGAACACTTAGTGAAGGCCAGACATGTGGTCAATTCATCTTCATTCATTCTTTCTCTCATTCATCATTCAGTAAACATTAAAAAAAAAAAAAAATCCAGACAGGGCGCCTGGGTGGCTCAGTGGGTTAAAGCCTCTGCTTTTGGCGCAAGTCATGATCTCAGGGTCCTGGGATTGAGGCCGTGTTGGTCTCTCTGCTTGGCAGGGAGCCTGCTTCCTCCTCTCTGTCTGCCTGCCTCTTTGCGTACTTGTGATCTCTCTCTCTCTGTCAAATAAATAAATAAAATATTTTAAAAATAAATAAATAAAAATCAAATAAAATGTTTAAAAAAAATCCAGACAATATGTTAGGTGCCAAGAATATGACAGAGTGGAATCGACAGCTTCCTACTGTCTCGGGTTTCTCGTCCAGCTAGAAAGGCAGTTAATTAAGTCAGCAATAACAGCAGAGAGTAACACAAAGACAACTGGGTGCCGTAATAGCACACAGAAGGAGGTAATTTAGGGCTTTGCTAACTGTTAGTTGAGTTGAATACGAATTATCCACAAGTTATTCCTCTGTGTGTGTGTGTGTGTGTGTGTGTGTGTGGGTAGGATCAGGGAGTTCTTGATTTTTCTTTCACCCTCGTTCACTTCTGTGCTACTTCTGGCTCATTTCGTATTTCTCAGTCTGACCCCAGAATTCCACACCGGGGGTCCCCATGATGCTGAATGTGAGTACGCTAGAGCATGCAAGAGTGTTATTGTCCTCCTTCCTCCTGCACACTCTCCTTAGGGCCGCGTGGCGGGTGTTCCTTCCATGTAGGTGCTCCTGGGGAGCTTGCTTATAGTTCACGACCCTGCCTTGAAGGCAAACACAGAGCTGGAAACATCAGAAATGTTGCAAAACCCTCCGTAGATGGGCACTGTGTAATGGAATTTAAGCAGCGGTAATCTTGATTATCTTAATGAATGAATGTCTGTCTTTAAGCCCCCAAATATTCCCAAATGCAACAGAAATCACAGTAATAAAATACTCTTTGCTTCATGGTTTATAACTTATAAAACACTTGCATGAACTTTAATATCTCAGGTGAGCCAAAAAACCACCACAGACTGAGTGCGAGGGGGAGTGGGAGTGAGAGGTGAGGACAGCGAGCCTGGGATGATGTGGAAGGTGGCACCGAGTGCTGCATTCCCGGGCTGCTCAAAGCAGTCAGGTGGGTTGGCTTGGCTGTGTGGCATGTCTGGATAAGACTGTCTGCAGAACCATTTCCCGGAGGAGGTGTTGAGAAGGAGGAAGGACTTACCTGACCGCTTCACTTGCTCCTGTTTCCTGTTAGTCAAAAAGTGTCCCCAGAGAGGTCTGCTTACATCTTCGAGTTCCATCATTCGGCCCCTTCTGCAGCCACTCATCTAAACCCAGAAATGGTGGGAGGGGCCAGCAGCTCAGGCTGGGAGGCTGGCTGACCTCGTTCTAGAAGAGCAGCAACAAAGGAAGTCATCCTAAGGATGCAACTGGTCAGCCCCAGGGTGTGCAAGCGTGAGGGCCCAAGCAGAATTGGTTGTACCCAAGGCAAAGCTCACACGGGGGGTCCAGAGCTGATGCCACCAAGGGACTCTGAGGAGATACCTAAGATATATCCCTGAAAATTACCAAAAAATGTATTTTTATATTTTTAGTCATAACACAAAAATGACAGTATTCAACAAAAATATTCATAACCTTTGATCCTAAAATGTCCACTTGTAGAAATTTAATGCCAGATGGGCTCAAAGATACAAGGATGCCATTGCTTATTAATTGTGAAAAAGGAGAAGCAACCTAATTCCCACGGCAGAGGATCAGTGAAATAATTGTCTGAACGGTGGGTGACTCCAACAGAAGGCACAAGACACGTGTGCCCACGTGGGCTTTAGCATTTCTGTCCACTAGCTTCATCACTCATTGATGGGACTTAGGGGAAGTTTATTCTTTTTTTTTTTTTTCAAAGATTTTATTTATTTGACAGAGAGAAACACAGCCAGAGAGGGAACACAAGCAGGGGGAGTGAGAGAGGGAGAAGCAGGCTTCCTGCCGAGCAGGGAGCCCGATGTGGGACTCGATCCCGGGTCTCCGGGATCATGACCTGAGCTGAAGGCAGTCGCTTAACCAACTGAGCCACCCAGGCGCCCCAGTTATTTATTCTTTTTAACCCTTACTATAGTCATCAGAAAAATGGGCCCAACGATTGTACCTTCCTCAGCATGTTTGTTGGTGAAGCGCTTAAGACGGCAACGGACACAAAATGCTCACTAATCCTCATTTTCCTCCTCATCTCCTCCTGATGGTCTTCTCCCTCAGGTATTGTTACACTCTGTCTACTGATGTGAAAACTGAGATGGAGAAAATCTAAGTGGCATTTCATTTTCTTTCTTTCTTTTTTAATAATTAATTTTTTAGTAATTTCTGCACCCAACGGGGCGGCTCAAACTCACAACCCCAAGATCAAGATGCATACTTTCCACCAGGGAGTCATCCAGGTGCCCCTTAAGTGGCATTCCTTAATGCTTGACAACTTGTTAGTGGTGGGATTAGAATTTAAGTCATTCTAATTAAAATGGAACCATGAAGTCCTGCGTTCCTCAGTTGTAGCACATTGCCTCATGTTAATGAAATGTTGGGGTGACAGAGGGTGGGGCAGGCAAGCCGTTATGGTGTTATGTGGCAAAATTTGTGTCCAGAAAGATCTTGGCCAAGTGGAATCCTGGGCAAAGTATCAAAAGAGGAACTTCATATGGATAATTGGGAAGTCCTATAGTTGGTTAAAACAAAACAAATCACTCAAGCAACAGACTGTTTATAAAAAAAAAATATTTAGAGGTTTTACTTATCGATGATGTAATATGATTAAATGTGAAGTACATTACAAATGTGCATGTGATATTGGACCGTGTTAAGATCATCATGATTGGTTAGAATAAGAAGGCTGATATTCTGCCTTCTTTGTATTGCACAGAGAAAAATGTGTTCTGTCACCAATGGGACTCGACTTTCGAGAATTGTGGTAGAAATATGCAGGAGTTAGGTAAAAAGGGCCTTTGAAGCCATCCTAAGGAGCATGGAGTTCATTTTCCAAGATAGTAGATGTTCATCCATGTAATTTAAGGAGGGACGTAATGGGATCCTATCTATCTTTTAACAGCTGTAAGCTAAAGGGGATTGGGAAAGAGGCGACTCAGAGGGCTGTAGATCCATGGCTAGAAGGAGGGCAGAGGCTTTGGAAGCAAGTGAGAGAGACAGACGCATTCAAGAGAGATTCAGGACGTGGAGCCGACCAGCTCTGGTAAAGGGCTGGATGCGGTGGTGAGGAAAAGAGAAGTGGGAACAACTCGGGGGTCTCCCAGGTGTTGGGACAAGGTTCAAGGTACAACACATCAGGGAAACCATCTTATGGGTAGGCATGAGAGAGGAAGGCTGGTCATATGTATCAGGAAGTGCAACACAGTCAGGGAAATGGACTGCATCCTTTCATATTACAGAAGACACTAAAGCAGAGTTTGGCTTGATAAACTCTATGTGCAGTCTGCTCTGTGGAACTCTTGATTCTGTGATGAGAACATTAATGCAGGAGAATGTGAAGTTGCTGTGTTACCCTTATGAGGGACTTTTTAACATACACTCATTACTGCTTCAATACAACTGACCTTCTCCTCCTGGCAGCTCTATTTAAATTCTCAAACTTATTCCATCTATGCACTCCGCAATGCTTATTATAGGTTTCCTTATTGTTACTAGCTTCCTAATGCTATCTCAACTGAATAGAGGGTCTTTGGGTCAACCTTGACTATATATATATATATATAGAGAGAGAGAGAGAGAGAGAGTGTGTGTGTGTGTATCTTAGAAGTCTTGGAGGTGACTATATATATGTATATAGTGTATACGTGTGTGTATGTATATAGTGTATATATAAACACAATATACATAATATACATTATGAGTATATATTTTTTTCTAGCCATAATGTAGGAAAATCAAAGGAAAATAAAACCCAGCATGCCCCAGAAATATATATACATATGTCCACCATTGATTTTGTGGTTTTGATATTTCTCTCTGGACTCTGACCATAGGCACATCTTCTACAGAATTGTCATCCATCAGTACCTGTATTTGTAGATTATTCATTTGAAAAATTTTTTGGATTATTCATTTTTTAATTAACATTACATCGTAAGAGATTTTCAAATTTCTCTGAAGACTCTGTGTTTTTAGCAAATGCATTCCCCTCCTAACCGAACACTGCATTTATCACACCGTACTTTACTTAAAATTGTTAGACAGTTAGGTTGTTTCGAAACTTTTGGCTCTTTTATGTAAACTCTAAGAAGGAATTCTTTATATATAATTTTTCCCACTTCTCACTTTATTTGACACAGAGAGAGAGATCACAAGCAGGCAGAGAGGCAGGCAGAGAGAGAGGAGGAAACAGGCTCCCTGCTGAGCAGAGAGCCTGATGTGGGCCTCGATCCCAGGACCCTGAGATCATGACCTGAGCTGAAGGCAGAGGCTTTCACCCACTGAACCACCCAGGCGCCCTCACCAATGTTTTTAGCTAATATAGGTTACAGTTCCAAAGGGGAATTATCAGGTTAAAATGTTTTTAAAAAACATTGTGGATCTTGATCTTACAAAATATCATTCACCCAATTGAGATTGGACTGGGCCTTGACCTCTTGCTCATAGTCAGTGTTGAGAAGTTGCATTTCACATGGGCTTTATAGTTTAACTGTATACATAGCACACTTAAACTAAATGACTGGAAGATAGGAAGGAAGATAGGATAGATATAGAGCTAAATGAGTGGAAGATAGGAAGGAAGATAGGATAGAAATGGAATGGTTGCTTTCATTTTAAATATTTTTCTCAAATTCTCACATCTCTTGATTTTGATAGGTTCTTTTTTCTTTTCCCTCAGATCAGCTAATGGCAAGATGTAGCACTAGTGTTTCTTATAAGTTTTTTTTTTTATGTGATATATTGTCATTGAAGGGAATTCATATGTTTGTTTCTCAATTTATTTTTTAGCTTTTGTGAAATGATATCCTAAAAGAAACTGTTGAAACAACCGTCAGATTGACTTCCAAATTGGATGGTCATTTTATCATTCATTTAGAATGTCATTTACCACTGACAGTCATTGCCAATTACCATAACAAATCAGTTTTTGTATCCTAACATTCCTTTAGGCACTCCTCAGTCACCCGTGAATGGATTGGGTACAGCTGTTCACAATCAACCCCATAATATAACCTAGAACTAAAACCTTCCTCTCCCCTAAATCTCTCTGGTAGAGATACTTTCTGACTGAATCAGCAGTGATGCAGAGATAAGATCTTGTAATTTTACTTGCTAAATATTAAAGAGATTACCAAGAAGACTTTCTTCTTGGAAATGGAATCCAGAAGACTTCTCTTCTTTAGGGATTCAGGATATAAGTTAAATTCAGATTACCAGATTGATATGCAATGCTTATGGATATATGTTGGCATGAGACATTAAAAGGATGACGGAAGCAAGGGTGATCTCTCTAGCTCAGAGTTTCTCAGATTTGGTACTGCTCTCATTTGGGGCTGAGCAGTTATAGGTTGTGGTGACTATCCTGTGCATTGTAGAATGTTTGGTGGCATCTCTGGCCTTGACCTGTCAGAGGCAGTAACACTTCCCTGGTCATGAGAACCAAAGTGCATCCAGACATTGTTGTCCCCTTGTGTGTTGGAGCCACCAGTACTGAGAACCATGGTTTACTGCATGTTTCATTGCCCAAGTGCCCTCTTTGAGTCTCAGTCTTCCCATCTGACAAATCAGGAAATTGAACTGGTTGATAGTCATGTTACTCTCCAGTTATAAATGTATTAGAACATGTCTGAGCCAGAGAAATGGCTCTGTATATAATATTCCATCTGTATATAATATTCCAAACCCTAAACTTTTGTGATTCTTCAAGTTAAAGAATCACAACAAGGTTTTGAAAATGTTCTCAAAGCAACACCATGGTGCTATCATTAAGGAATATGAACAGAATGGGCTACTGTTTTCCATAAGGGTAAAAAAATCTTTACAGACTTGGACTGGAAATTTTATTTGTGCTAATGCCCTAAAGATTTAAGATTGGAAGCAGGCTGGAATATGGTGGAGTCAGAAGACAGAAAAGTGGCCAAAACAAAGAATGAAATAAGAGTGAAGGAAAAGCCAATAGGCTTCATGTCTCTAAATACACACCTCACTTTTTTTTTTTTTTTAAGTATAACGTAAACGAATGGGAAGAGGAAAAAAAACTCAAGAAGCCCAAGAACTGATTTCCTAACAGTGCATGTTTGCACTGGGAGGCTTGTTCTTTCATCATTTGGCTACTTACGTTTTGCAAAGACTGGAGACTAAGTGTGAAATCCATTAGTTGGGTTCAGGGTAGATAGGAAGGAGTGACTGATGAATTCCAGACCCTGGTGAGGGTGCAGAAGATGACTAAGAATAGCAAAGCCGTGCTCCACATTCCACGACCATCACCCTGGAAAGGGTTTGTAGTGCTCAGTGTGTGTTGGACACATAGTCTTCTCAGCACACCCCATGCACTGAATAATACCACTGGATTCGGGCCTAACTTCATAGGCAAGAGCATTTGCATCTAAAAGAGAATGCCTGACAAAACTGAATCAGAAAGAAGAGGAAAGAATACTAAATCTCTGTTGCTTTTCCTCCCTCCCTCCCTCTCTCCTCCATTCATCCCTCCCTCCCCTTCTCTCTCCTAACCCTCTACTTCTAAGTTATCCAAGCAGGACGACTTCTAAGAGTTGTACAGTAAGCATTCATGACTATGAATGACAAGTAACATTATTTAAGTGGTTGACCTCATAATAACTCATCATACTTATTAGAGCTCTTAACCTTTGCATGTGTTAGATTAACTGTCAATATAAAGCCACAAGGTAGTTACTACCTCTTAGGATAAGAGAATTAGGATAGAGAATAGTTAGGTAACATGTCCGAAGTCACACAGAGAGGAAGTTGAAAGAGCGGGGATCTGAACCGAATGAGACTCACTCCTGGACTCTTTGCTCTTTATTGCTTTCTCATACCTCTCCATGAGCATGCTCCAGCGTGGTCTTGCATCACCTTAACCACCTCCTTAGGACTAGGTATATTTTTGTCTTTTCCTCACAGATTAGGAAGCCTAGGTGTACAGAGGTTGAATAACTTTTCAAGGTCATGTAGGAACAAAGTAAGGAATCGGGGATTCCAGCTTGTCTTGGACTACCCTCAGCCTTTGCTCTGACCTCCTCTGGAAGAGCTACAGGGCTTGTCCGAAGTGACTTCGTGGTGTGGTGGGTGTCATCAGAGTCACAGAGTATAGGGTAGCATACTGTCCTTTTCCAGACACGAAAGATGTGACATTTGGTTGCTTGAAAGGGAATATCCAAAAAGGCTTCATGGAGGGGTGGTATATAGGGCTTGGGAAAAGGGTTGAATTTTATGGGCAGAGGTTATGAGGAGAGCCTTGTAGGAAGGAAAATCAGCATACACAAAGACATAGAGTTTGAATGGTGTAGGGTGCCCTCTTGGAAATGTCATCCAGCTCATCATGGGCAGGTTTAGGGCCGTGAGAGGGGTGTACCCTTTCCTGAAACAGACATGTGATGCCTTTCCTGAAGATATTCTTGAAAGGACAGAAGTTCATGGAAACTCAGAACTCAGAAAAAAGGTTGGGTTACAAAGAAGTAAGGGCACACCAACCAAACCCAGGACTGATGTGCGGCCTCAGAAACTGACCAGGCACAGTGAAGATGCTGCCATGGGGACTTGTGCAGTAATCACCCAGTAGTGTCTGGGCTGGATTACCTTCCAGACTGGGGGCCTTTGGGGTAAAAATCCTGCAGTGAGAGTCACAGCCCAGTAGGAAGCTTCTCACTCTTCTACAGACCCTGGAGACTCACTAGAAAGCCAGAGTTATCCTTAGCCACAATCCTTTTTCTGAAACATATTACTGGTATGTATTGGTAGGTACGTGGAAAGTGTTACCAATCACTGACATATATGTTCTGGGCACTTTTGTCAGTGATTCTAAAGATTAACTCATATAAAGACATCAGTAATATTTATGTTTAGTTGCCACAATTAGCAAGTTACATTAAGGCATAAGAATAAAGTTTACAAAGAGAATTGTAGAAGTCCACATTAATAGAATATCATGATATCTGAAATCAGAGTGAGCCTGGGATGACTACTTACCTAACAAGGGATATAATTCATCCCGTCAGCAAAGGTGAGTGAAGAATGGAAGCTTTAGGGACCTCGGTCTCTTCAGGGTGTTATCAAAGACTCTGACACAGTTGGTCTTCTCCAGTGACCACTGTCTGAAGAAGATTCCGCCAGTAGGATTCCTGCCAGCCCAAACAAAGGGACATGCCCCGGGGGGATGAAAAGTGATTGCCCATAGCAATAGAGGACAAGCCTGCCTTTTGTGCCCTACTCAAGAGAAGTTACTTCAGGGAGTGTTGGGATCTGTTGTTTTTGTCTTTTCAACATGTTTAAGAAGTCTGAAGCTCCCATACACATAGAACTCATCTGCCTGGGCTCAGACGCCATGGAGATGCCACGGCAGCCATCTGCCACGGCACATCAATCATGTCGCTCATTTCTAGCATTCCCATAAACTCTGGGCTCCTGTCTCTGCTTCCTTGATGCTTCTGAAATTCTTTATTTGTGCAACGTTGCTTTTTTTTCAGTGACAAACCAGCCTTGCATTCCTGGGCTAAACCCATATCTTTTCATGATTAATCTTCATTTTGTGTGTTTTTAGAGTCCTTTTGAAAATATTTTGTTACAGAGTTTTGTATTTATGCTTTTGAGGCATATTGTTTTTTAATCTTATTTTTGTATTTTTTTTTAAGTTTTGTATATAGTGTAAGGCTAGTCTCATAAAGTGTGGTAGAAAACATTTTTCCTCCTATTTCATTAAACAGCTTGGAGAATACTAGTATTATTAATTCTTTAAATATTTGATAGAATTCACCAGTGAAATCATCTAAACCTGTATTTTCTTTGTGGAAATGCTTTTTTTTAAATGTTATATTAGTCACCATACTGTGCATCACTAGTTTTTGGAAATGCTCTTTTTTAATAATGAGATTAAGTTTGGGTCACTTTCTAGTACCATATATATATATATATATCCATATATATATATATATATATATATATATATATATATATATATTCAATTTATTCCAATATTGAGAGTTATAATCTGGAGGCAGGTTAGTATGATACACATTGCTCCTCCATTAGAAGCATAACAATGTAAAATCTAATTTTTAAAACTCAAGAATATATTGCAACATTATTCTACATTTATAAATACACATGAGTACTATAGAGTGCTTCATTTCATGCCTGTATGGCAGTTTATTTACCTGATTTCTCTACTTGTATACTCACACTTATTTTCTTTAAACCCACTCTGATGAAGCCTTCTCTACTCTAATGATACCAGTGGCATGGCTAATGTCAAGCTCAGTCATCTCCTACAGAAAGCTATTTTCAAAATATTCTTTGAAGGATCCTTTTAAAACCTAAGTCCAATCATGGCATTTCTCTACTTAAGATACTGCAGTGTTTCTCAAATTTACTCAAAAAAAAAAGTCCCACACTCTCACAGCAGTTTATAATACCTACATGATCTGCCCCCTGGTGCATCTCCTCCTTGTTCCCTACTCCAGACACTCACTGGTTTTCTTAAAATTCCTTAACGGGCAGCCTGGGTGGCTCAGTCCATTAAACGTTTGATACTTGATCTCAGCTCAGGTCTTGACCTCAGAGTCAGGAGTTTGATCTCTGTGTTGGGCTCCATGCTGGGTGTAGAGCCTACTTAAAAAAAAATTAAAAAAAAAAATCCTGGTGCACTCCTGACTTAGAGGTTTGCCTTAGCACTCCCTCTTTTTGCAGAAATTTTCCTGATGGGTAACTAACACCTTCAAGTCCTCACTCAACTCTTCCTTCCTTGGCAGCCTTGTTTGATCATACTGTTGAAATCTGTAAATGCCTAGCTCCTTACCCTCAGGGTTCCCAGTTCCATTTGCTCAGCTTTTCCCTTTCCCCATATCACTCAATGCCTAGTATTATACAGTTTACTTATTTGCTACCTGTGTTATTTATTTTTGGTACTCCTGTTAAAATTTAATCTTCTCAAAAGCAAAGATCTTTGTTTTGGTTCACTAATATATTGTGCGCCTAACCACACATAAAGGACGTTCTACTAATTCACATTGAGTGAGTAATTTAGGTAGGTTATTCCCATTTTCTAAAATAAGATAGCTCTATCTACTACATGTCTATCTCTCTATCCATTCAACCATGCACCCATCTATCATATAGCTATAATTATTGCTATATTTCTTCCTATATCTATATAGATACCATTTGTATTTGGTTTTAAACATTAATTTTTTTGTTAGGCACAATGTTAAACCTGGTGAAAAAATAAAGAAATGTCAGTGCTATGCTAAAGCTACTCATATCAGCTTGTTGGAACTGATTATTAAATATTCAGGAATTTTACAAGCTGGATGTAAACCCAACGATTGCTCAAAATTTGTCACGGTAAGAGCATTTACATCATAGAAATTGGGAAACTCTATAAATGAAAGTTGTTCTCATCACACCCCAACCATGAGCCAGTTTACTAGTGTCACTGGAAGCATAAGACCTATATCTCTTGTCATCAAGCCATTAAATGCCTAATTATAGAGTTCCCATATACTAGAACTCAACATGATCCTTAAAATGGACTCTTGCGGTATTTATGTTCTGTGGAAATAAATGCAGAATCCCTAGGTTAATTATTCAGAGCTTACTATAACAAGGGACTAAGGCACCATCACCTAGGTTTGGCATAGACTCAAAAGCAGTCAGGTAGTTAGAAAAATTCAGGGTGAGAAAAGGGAAAGGCTGCAGATTGGGGGGGAGGCTGTTGGCATGGAGAAAATAGATAAACAGAAGCAGGGGAGCTTATGTGATTGGTTTGGGGAGAATATTCATCTTCCTCTAGTTGGATGAGGGAGAGGGACAACAATGGGATGTTGGCCATTGACCAAATTTTGACCATCCTGGCTGATTGCTGCAGAAATTACAGTTTGGCTTTCTGGGCTTCTTATGTGGATCAGAGTTCTATTGTCATAAATGGTCTTGCTATTGTCTGTATATTCAGTCTCTTGGGGCTCTGTTTTGGTTATTCTTTTGCTTGTGAGAGATTGACTAATTCAGAGAAGGCCCAGATTGTGTTATCTTCACTTCTCAGGGATTGTCACCATTGTCGGCTCTTTTTGTGAGATCTTCTTGACCTTTCTTACTGTGTCATCATGATGATAAGCTGTATCAGAGCATCTGCACAGAAGCATTTAAAACTGTGGGTGGAGTGTAATGGATGAGTGTTATTACCCCATGACAAGAACAACAATAAATAGTTCCCATAAGATGCTTTGGACTTGAGAGCCCCAGTTGCCAAGAGCCCAAATCCCAGAAGCTCTGGGGATCAACCCTATAAATCTAAGTAGACTTTAACTTAATCTGGGGTCTAGCCTGTTATACCTTGCCTGTTTGATCCACATGCAAAAAAGATTAGCAATGATACAGATGCCCCATGACTAGCCTACAAGAAATATAGAACAGTGTGATTGTATATTACTATTCATGTCAACAAGTGAGGCTGATCTATATTCCATCTAGGGCAGAGGTAGCATCATTAATGACTTCTGCCAGAGTTAATGATAAGTTTTTTAGTTTACTGTTTTTATATGTATGCCTTCCACTGTTTGGAATACTTCTGACTGTTCTTGTAAACAGTGAGTCATTTTAAAACATGGAAGCATCAATACTAAGATATTATACTGACGTGACTTACAGACATGCTAATGGCATTTAAATATAAGAATTCAACTTAGAGTTTGTTGTTCTTTAGGCAGTACAACTATGGCCCATTATTGAATGCCAACGTAAGGATGGATTTGGTATTAACAAGAACTGTGCCGATAAAGCAGATTACCTTGAGAATATGTTGGGCAGCTTGCTATTAAATGCTTTCAAACGATGGTTAGCCACTGCAGGAATGTCTTTGGGATAGTGTATAACATTCTGGCTTTGAATGGGAGGTTGACATAGATTAATTTCAACGCCTCTTTCAATGTTAAGAATCTGTCACTCAGAATGATTCTTGACAGATGCTGATTAATGACTGAGTGCTGTAAGAAAAAGGGAAATGACGTACTTTAAGGCAATTGTATAGAGGAAACAGAGTTGTTTCACACTGGACTGACTTTCGCTTGGCTTCTGAGCCAGAGTTATAAAGGGAGATTTACTAGCCTTATGTTGTTTCGTCTGCCATACAGAGTATTCTATAGTCATATGTTCTTCCCCTAATAATTTGGTGTATTTTCTCTTTAATGACTATGTGAATCATGTAACTGAAAATGTTTCCATTTTTATTTTAGCTGGCATGAAACCCAGGGGCAAATTTTCAGTTAAGCTTTTTAACTGTGTAGGTTCAGATTGCCTCTATCTATGCTTTTTCTTTGCGGTTTCAATCTCTTCTTCTAAATGACATTGTCTTGGCCCTTTATTTTTATGTTTGGAATTTACTTATATTGTGTATTCTTCTAAGTATCTCAAATCCTTTGTGAAATGAGATGGAAAACAGATCAATGGATGAATAAGTGGATATATGCATAATGATGGCAAATTGGTGTTCTTTTTGGTAAGTTTCACTAAGTAGTGATGTTATCATATTTCATGATGATCTGGTAAACTAGATCTATAATTGCCAGCAGTTTCCAAGTATTTTTCCCCCAGATAGGTTCCCATTGTGATAACCAGCAGCCTCAGTTCATCCTGATTCTGAGTAATGGTGATAAAAAGTGGGATTTGAATGGTTAATAGCAACTTGGTTGAGAATGTCCTAGACTTTGCTTCGCACATCATTGTTAGGGTTCAGGAGATGCTGGAAATATACAAAAAGGTGTTTCTCACAATGTATGACCCAGATTGAAAGTAAAACATGAAAATACCTGCTGAATTAGATATACATGATCTATTTTCAATGACTCATACCAAGTTGTGGTATACTTGAGCTACCATCTTTGTTAGATTTAACATTAAATTACTTACAGTACTAAAAAAGGATTGCTTCTCTGTAATTATTACTGATCTGAAAATGTCTAGAAGCCGTGTTCAGTTCTGGGCCCCAGCTTTGGAGAAAAGACACTGTAAAACATGTTGAAATAGATTCAGAGGCAGTGAACACATTGGTAGGGAGTTTTGGAAAGTTTTCCCATCTCCTGCTGAAGTCCTGAATGCTCAGCCTGGGAAAACAAGTACTCTGAGTTGATATGTTTACTTCTTTCAAATATCAGACTTGAATTGGTCTGCTGTCCACTAAGCTTTGTACGTGAACAAAGTCTTCCAGAAACGCAAACACACCTCTACATGTGGCATGCGTTCATGGTACCGAAATGGACTTCATGAAATGCCCAGAACATTCTAGAAGGTCTTGTAAATGGTCTGTATGAGGTGGTTTTCAGCTTACTGTCATGTGACAGCCTATCTGTCAATACCCCTCTGTACACGTCTCTGAGACTGTGTTCTGGGGAAAGTCATCTCCTGGCAGTCCTGAGGTGGATTCCATCTGTCACTCAGCCTGCTTTTTGTTTTCCTGCTGAAGGCATTTCAGATGGACAATTTGGGAGGGATGCTCGCACCCTGGGAACTGGTTCCTAGGACAGGAAGCTGAAATGAAAAGAGTCTGGGTAAGGAGCATGCTCCACTTCTTTCTTTCACCCCCAAAGCAACTCTGGAACCTACTCTTGTGGTTAACCAGTGTTAAAATGAGAGAATGGGAAAGGGAGACCAAGTTGAGCTGATTTGCTCTTCCAGTAGCAGAATCCCAAGGAATTTTACATCTTTAACATTCCAGACACCTCTGTAGTAGACCAGGAAAATGCTTATGTCATCAGGACAGAGGAAGTCTCAAGCAGGATTCCCTGGCCACTGATACTTCCCAAGGGTCCAGAACCGGCTGGACTTCTTTTGTAATTTCTGCAGACTTCTCCTTTTGTGAAACTCTACTAGTTACTAAAATACTTTAATTGGTGGTAACTGAAACCATGTTCCCATCTGCTTCTTTGCATTAACCTTCAGGCGGACCCCATGGTGCAAACAGCCTGGAAAGAAGGCCCATTGTCAAAGGAGATGGTGGGAATAATATGCGGACACGTTCTGCTCGTTGATAGGCATTGGGTTAAAGGAGGAAGTTATATAGATTTGATTAAAAGTGAAGCGATTCTTCTGGAGACAACCAGCACTCAGCTGATGGCTATCACATCTTTAAGCCAGCTATCGTGAAAATAGCCGGGCAATACACTGATTTGTTTTTGGTATACTTACTTTTTGGATTATGCATTGCTTCTGCTAATAATACAAGGAGTTTGCATTTCTTGAAATTTGTACTTCTTGAAATAGAATTGAGGGCTTCAGAACATGAAGTACATTGAACAAAAATCTGTCCATCGATCGTGCTCTAGTTGGGCACAGATGGGTTAATGAATGAATAAATTAATCATCACAGTAATGATTTTTTACTATGTCTAAGGTGCTTTCTGTCTTTGGAAGGATAGACAACTTTCTATCAGCTAATTAAGAAGAAGGCATGAATGGGGTTTTAAGCAGATTCATCAGTAACTACGTATTCGATTTAATACTAGTTTTAATTTCCCAAAGCCCTCTATATCTACATGCAGCCTATCACTTTATTTTGAGGTGATTCAGGCAAATGACCATGATTATTCCATTCACTAGATAAGGAAATGGAGACAGGCAGGGTCAATAATGTGCTCAGACTCACATAGTTGGTTAATAAATGGATTGAGCCACATCGTCTTTCCACTAGGCTCACCTTACCCCTCGAGATTCACGAATTATCTCCACCCATTTTAAGCCAGCAACAGCTGACTGCATCTTGATTCTTTCATCCATCCTTTCTCATTCTGTATGGCAATGTGGCTACTTAGAGTGGACTTTACATTCTAAGTATAACTATTTGGCGTTGCATACCGAAATCTCAAGCACACTCACTGCAAACCCTTTAATTGGTGGTAATTACATTTACATTTTTAATTCATCATATGAGGTCTGGTGGGAGCAGAGTTGGTATAAAAACAACTCATCATAGAATTCTTCTGAGGATCGCAGTTGATTATTATTTGAAGTGGTTAGCACAAGTCCTGGCACATTTGGAGATGTGAGGACTCAATGCTGGGGAGCCGTTGGTACCGACTTGTTATACTCACCAAGCAACAACGACATGGAAATTTTAGCAAAGAAATATCCATCCTCATTTCCAAGAATGGGAGTAGAGAGTCAGAATGGACAACACTGATTTGAGATCAAGCTCAGGTATTATATCAATTGGTTTCAGGCTACTTCTGGTCAAATCCCAGTCAATGTTAACATCTTTCTTGCATATGAAAACATTTGTAATGGGTTGGAAAATTGCACAGTTAGAGGGGAATGCAGGAGTGATCTAGTTACTAATATGTTTATTGAGTCATAATCGTGATTTACTGGAATGGGTAGCCAGTGTTTTATCAACAAAATGGGAAATTTCTTGACTGGAGACATGTCTTCAGAATTTGAAAGTGAGAATGCTAACGTTAAATGTGTTAATAGGAAAAGAAGTAAGGTCCTGAAGGGGAGGGAGGCTTTAATCATGGTTTTGTTCTCTTGAAGTCAGTTTCAAAAGCATTCCTTCTAAGTGGAATTCTAAGGTCTCTGTTCCTCCAGCAGCGGACGAGGGGAGCCACTGTTCACAGCCATGACACATCTTAAATCAGGCATCGTACTCTGCCCGTTGACACATTCTTAGGTGCGGAGTGGCCTTATAATTGGAGATGAAGCCCCATGCCAAGTGGTTCAATTACAGTGCAATAAAAAGCAATGACAGGATCCAGGCAGGTTAGGTCAACATCCATTTAGAAGGTAGAGCAATTTCTGGCATCACTCAAGCAAGAGAAGCTGGTTTCAGCTTATTCTCAGAAGTGAAAGCTCTCCTACTCCTCAACAGTCAACCATTCCTGCCTCTCGTTTCTTCAAGTTACTCTGTAAACTTCCAAATATAGATTTCCTAAGTTACAGCATAAACCCTACCTTCTTCTTCTTTTAGATTCATTTATTTCTTTGAGAGAGAGAGAGAGCTGGGGGGAAGGGCAGAGGGAGAGAATCTCCAGCAGAGCCCCTGCCAAGCAGGGGACTCAATCTCATGAACCTGATATCAAGACAACGTGAGCAGAAACCAAGAGTTGGATGCTTAACCAACTGAGCCACTTAGGCATTCTTAAGCCCTCCCTTCTAAAAGACTCAATACCTGATGTTTATTTTAGCATCCCACTATTTATGTGTTAATTATAAAATAGTTGGAAGCTGATTTAGGAATAGGACCTAAAATCCATTTCAGATTCCTCCTCAATGACATTCTCATTTCCCCCACTGCCTCCAGAATCTGGGCACTTGGCTGAAGGCTTAGTGTAATGTTGCAATGATGCATGCTTCCTCTCTTCCTTAGTCCCAACTTTCTCATACCCATCCATTTTGCTTCCAAGATGGGCATTCTGCCTAAGGATGGGATCAAGCTGGCATATTATCTACCAGAAAAGAAATCATGTTCAGAGGGAAACCTTGAATTGACTCTCTCAAAAGAGGAGCCTGACCCCTTCTCTCTCTTCCCACCCCCTCCATCTGGAAGTAGAGAGAGACAGAGAGATTTTGGAGTTGCCAGAGTTTAATTACTTCTCCTAAAAGTGCCAAAAAAATGTGAAAGCTTATCCTTTAGTGGAAGGAACCCAGAGGCCCTATGGACATTTGTAGCAGTCTGTTTGCCATTTGTTTTTTTTTTTTTTCTCTTTTCTTCTTTAGCCCCTGAGTAGCAAATTTCCACTCTTCCTTTCCAAGAAGAATGAGGACAGATTGTCCTTTAGAGACTTAAATGGTGTTTCAGATTCTGCCATCAGAGACAGAACTGTTGAGCTATCCTCAAATACTTCTGCATTAGGAGTCGTACAACCTAGGGCACCAGCTGGCTCAGTTGGTTAAGCATCTGCTTTCGGCACAGGTCATGATCTCAGGGTTCTGGGATCGAGCCCTGCATTGGGCTCCCTTCTCAGGGGGGAGTCAGTGTCTCCCTTTCTATCTGTTCCTCCCTGCTGTTCCTGCTTGCTCTCTGTCTCTCTCAAATAAATACAATAAGTAATTAAAAAAAAAGGTGTCCTACAACCTGACCCTTTAGGAGAGCATTTAACTTAAACTTTTAGCTTACCTGTCAACCGTCTACCGATATACACAGCATGGAAATTATAACCATCTTTAACCCATCAGGGTCTACCTCAGCAGATATTAAAGTAGGTGATTTTTAATTTTTATGTGGGAAGGGGGTAACAAAAGCTTAACAAACAAGCAGTGAACAGATTTAAAAAATTGTAGTATGAAGGTGTAGGCAATTAGACAGTAATTAGCATTATCATTAAACAACAGCTATCAAGTATTTACCATATGTCAAGTCCACACATTTATTTGTCTTATAATTATTTCTCACAACAACTCTCATTTAATACATTCAGAGAAGGCCAAGTTTTCAGTGAAGTTGAGATAAAGAGCTGCGTCCAAATTTCAATCAGCATTTTCTGATTCCAAGGCCAAGTAATATCATTTGTGTCTCCATTAATTCAATGATACAGAGCTTGTGGATTTCTTGTACTTTATTTATACGCTTTTTCTCTCCCTGTGGCTTATTTCCTGTGTGTTTAACCTTTTGGCAGTTCCTGTGTACTTGGGTTGTGACATTACCACCCCAAAGGAAGAGGAAGCAAAATTATCTCTGTTCCTTGTTAGTTGGTTGGGAGAGTAAGTGATTGAACCCATTAATTAAAATTATGTATAAATAATCAGGGAATTGCAGTGATCAGTGTTTTCTACTTTTCAGATCAAGCAGTCAAAATTGGTAGCATATAATAATAATTTTTTTAAAAAAATTATTTATTTATTTGACAGAGAGATCACAAGCAGGCAGAGAGGCAGGCGGAGAGAGAGGAGGAAGCAGGCTCCCTGCGGAGCAGATAGCCTGACACAGGCCTCCATCCCAGGACCCTGAGATCATGACCTGAGCTGAAGGCAGAGGCTTTAACCCTCTCAGCCATCCAGGCTCCCGATAATAATAAATTTATTTCGAAGAACATATTTGGATCTTGAAGACAGTAATCAGCATTACTTGAAAGAAATGAAGCTAATGTTCTTTCAGCTTTTACCAACAAAACTTTTGTTGCAAAGTAAAGTCCTTTTCATTACAAATGAAACATTGTAGGATTTCTGTCTTGTTGGTGATGCTTTAAAGAGCTTAGGAGAATCCCACATCTTTCTTTAAGTTTTCTGTGCCATCAGCATGATTTGCTTTTTGATTTCTTATGTCTCTTTCTATACATTCCATTCTTTGCACAGATCTGTTCAGATGTTAAAAATCGTCCTTTGATTCAGTGCATGCACAGGGGAAATGTTTACGAAGGTGGATGGCACAACTGGGGGCTGGAAGCTAGTGGGCTTTCTATTCTAAATACTTTTTTCTTTTCAAATCTTTGATGTACCTGGTCTCTTAACATCACATAGAATATAGAAATTGCCCTTTGAAGTTAAGAGCTTGATTTGGATAGTCCAGGGATAGTCTCTAGTTGAAACCAGGTTTTAATTTGTAGAATGTGTCAAATGTAGATATTGTAGGGGCACCTGGGTGGCTCAGTCATTGGGCGTCTGCCTTCAGCTCAAGTCATGATCCCAGAATTCTGGGGTCAAGTCCCGCATCAGGCTCCCTGCTCGGCGGGAAACCCGTTTCTCCCTCTCTCATTCCCCCTACTTGTGTTCCCTCTAGCTGTGTTTCTCTCTGCCAAATAAATAAAATCTTTTTTAAAAATGTTGATATTGTAGTGAGCTGAACTCAGGAATTTGTGTGTGTGTGTGTGTGTGTGTGTGTGTGTGTGTGTGTGTGTGTGTTGGCTGGGGTCGGGGAGATAACACGAATAGGAAGAGAGAAGAGGAAAGAAGTCTGGGTGACAGAAGTTCTTTAAATACTGAATTAGTCCCTTTGTGTTTTAAAGACAAAGGTATAAGGTTTGATTTCCTTGGTTCTGCTGAAGCACAGACACATTGCGGGGGGGGGGGGGGGGGGGTGTAATAACTCCTGAGACACAACGCCACATAGTAAATTTGTCGATGACACTCAGTGATGTTGTAGTTTCTGTGAGTTCGTTTGGGTAAAATATTCAGTAAAGACAGAGATGGCCAACATTCCTTTCATCTAATTAAGATTTGGGGGAAGGTGTGTATGAAGAGGCTCTTTTTGAGAGTCTGACATGTATTTGATACCTACTGATTGCTGAATGACTCTCTTTTAAGTAACAAAAATAACTGGTTTTGTCCTTAAATCTTGTTGAGATTAAAGTGAGAATAAAATGCTGTTTCTTGATAAGACTCAGAAGCAGCCCTTTGTTTCTAAGCTCTGTGAAATTAGCATGTTTTCTATTTTTTTTAATTAATATCTTTTTTAGGGCGCCTGGGTGGCTCAGTAGGTTAAAGCCTCTGCCTTCAGCTCGGGTCATGATCTCAGGGTCCTGGGATCGAGGCCCACAATGAGCTCTCTGCTCGGCGGGGAGCCTGTTTCCTCCTCTCTCTCTGCCTGCCTCTCTGCTTACTTGTGATCTCTCTGTCAAAAAATAAATAAAATCTTCTTAAAAATTTATTTATTAAATTAATATCTTTTTTAGATTTATATAAAAGTTGGGCAGAAAGTAGAGAGTTACCATACATCCTCTCCTCTTATCCTCCTATAATGATTATTATTAACTAATTCCTATTGCTAGTAGCTAATTATTGATAATTATTGATATTAACACCATTATTTTTTTTTAAGATTTTATTTATTTATTTGACAGAGAGAGAGATCACAAGTAGGCAGAGAGAGAGGAGGAAGCAGGCTCCCTGCTGAGCAGAAAGCCTGATGTGGGCCTCGATCCCAGGACCCTGAGATCATGACCTGAGCTGAAGGTAGAGGCTTTAACCCACTGAGCCACCCAGGCGCCCTATTAACACCATTATTAACTAAGTCCACCATTTATGTTAGAGTTCATTCTTTTTTAAAAAATATTCATTTATTTATTTGAGAGAGAGAGAGGGGGAGAGAGAGGGAGAGAACCTCAAGTAGACTCCAAACCAACACAAGTCATTCCCACCATCCATGAGATCACTACCCAAAAGCAGAAACCAAGGTGGGTCATGCAAAGGACTGAGCCACCCAGGTTCCCCTAGAGTTCATTCTTTATGTTGGCACATTCTATGGGTTTGGATTCATTGCAACAATGTAACACAGCATTACAGTATCATATCCAATAGTTTCACTGCCCTGAGAACTCCTTATGCTTTGACTATCCATCCCTCCTTTTCCCAAAACCCTTGGAGACCACTGGTCTTTTTACTGTCACCATAGTTTTGCCTTTTCTAGGGTGTCATGTACTTGGCCACATACAGTGTGTAGCTTTTCAGACTGACTTCTTTTAATCAGAAATATACATTTAAGTTTTCACCATGTCTTTTCATGGCTTTGAATACTCATTTCTTTTTATCACTGAATGATATTCCATCATCTGGATGTATGATTTATTTATCTCTCCCCTACTGAAGGACGTCTTGTTTGCTTCCAAACATTTTAGCAATTACAGGTAAAGCTGTCATATATATCCATAGGCAGATTTTTTTTTTTAAGGATTTTATTTATTTATTTGACAGAGAGAAACACAGCTAGAGAGGGAACACAAGCAGAGGGAGTGAGAGAGGGAGAAGCAGATTTCCCGCCAAGCAGGGAGCCCGATGTAGAGCTCTGTCCAAGGACTTTGGGATTATCACCTGAGCTGAAGGCAGACACTTAACGATTGAGCAACCAGGCCCCCCCATAGGCAGGTTTTTGTGTGGACATACGTTTTTGTACTCCTTTGGGTAAAAACCAGAGAGTATAAAGTCTGGATCCTATGGAACAAGTATGTTTAGTTTTGTAAGACAATGTAAAACTGCCTTTGAGAGCAGTAGTCCCATTTTGCATTCCCAGCAGCGATGAATGGGAGTTCCTGTTGCTCCATATTCTCACCAGCATTTGGGGCCGTCAGTGCCTTGGACTCGGGCTGTTCTCAAAGGCACGGAGTGGAATCTCATTGTTGATTGCAGTTCCCTAATGACATAGGATGTGGAACATCTTTTCGTGTGCCTGTTTGCCAGCTATACATCTTCTTTGGTAAGGGATTCATTCAGGTCTTTTGCCCTTTTTAAAAACTGGGTTGTTTACTTTCTTACTTTTGAGTTCGAAGTTGTGCTTTGCTTTTGACTCCTTATATATCATTGCTATTATGCTGAGTTTCTCAAATTGGGGAAAGCAAAATCTAGGAGGTGCATGGATCCATTGTCAGAGGTGTACAGATCATGATGTTACCTGAGATTATGTTTGCACACCATCAGGGCATCTCGTGCTGGAGAACCAGGAACTATCATCCACATTCCGCCCCTGGTTTTCCATTAGTATTGACAATTTCACACGAATGATGCAACAGTGACTTCATTTATTTTTAATGCAGTGCTTTTAAAACTGAAGCCGGTAGATTTCCTGCTAATCTGTGGGTGCATTATTTGGGATCCAGGAGAATCGTATCCCTTTTCTCACTGGTGAGAAACACCAGAAATATCACTGCACATCATTGATACCAAACTCCAATAATTTCCACTATGTTAGGGAAGATTTTCTTTGCCTTGGCCACAGACAGGCTTGGGCTAGAACCAAAGCCGGCAAGAGGACCAGCTTCCTTTCCCACTGATTCACTTCTCAGTCTCAAAGGCTTAAATCAGGAGCATGTAAGAGCGAGGAAAATGTTTGCCCAAGTGTAGCCTTGTCTTTTCCCCTATTCATGAGACTCTATCCCTAAATATGGAGCTCAAACTGTATAGTTTTGTAACTTCTTAAGAAGAAATAAAATGCTTGAATCTTGAGATGTATGAAGGAGGTAGTGGAAGAGCAAAGAGGGCCTTGAACCACCTTCCTTGAGAGTCTACTCTGGCTGTCAGGAGGCTGAGCTGCAGGAGTCCCAGCTGGGACCTGGCAGGTACCTGAGTGGGGGCTGGCGGTGAGCTGTAAAGCCCCACCCACTGAAAGGGCAGCGGCTCCATAGCCCAGTTCCGTGTTACACACTGGAGTGTGGGCCCAAGTCAGATCTGACTTTTCAGAGGAAGCTGATTTTAATTTGATTTTAACATGGCAGCTCCTGAATTCCAAATATTGGCAATGAATTCGTATCTTCTTGAAAACTCTGTGAGCTTAATAAAGTGCATCTGTGGGGGAGGTCTGGCCAACGGCTACAAGGCCCCGGGTTGGGGACATCGGCTTTGCGGGGTTCACTTGGTGGTGATTTGCTGACGGGAAGTTGTACTTTGACAGACACAAGATGTCTGTGTGAAAAGTGACACATGGAGTACCCAGCATTTAATTTTGTAAGCACATAATTTCTCTCTTTCTTTTTTTTCTTTTGAGAGAGGGTACGCACATGTAGGTGCATGCGCGCGCATGTGTGTGTGTGTGGCCTGTGTGTGCGTGTGCATATGTGAGGGCGCGCGCACGCGCGTGTGTGTGTTCAAGCAGTGGGGGAGGGACGGGGGACAGAATCTTAGGTACGATCCATGTCTCACAACCCTGAGATCATGGCTGGAGCCGAAATGAAGAGTTGGATGCCTAACTGAGCCACCCAGGTGCCCCAGAAGCACATGATTTTCTTATGGTCAGAGATATTTATGCCCCTTGGTCGCTCTTGAGAATAAGCAGTGTCACACTCCCTTTGTGCATCCTACCGGATCCGACCCGTGCACTCCAGTCAGAGAGAGACATTTGTGAAGGAATTGCTGCCTCTACCCAGCTAAAGATCTATAGAACCAGTCTTGCTCTCACGGATTCCTAGATCCGAGGCTCTGTAAAGCGGGCACTGGTGGAAGGGGCATGCCTGTAGGGAGGGCAGGAAGGAGGAGGAACTCAGAGCAGAAATCCCAGGAAAGAGAGGTTGCTGGGTTACAAGGCCTGAGGGTCAGCCGTCCAATGATGTTGATCTCAGAAGCTCCGTGGAAGATCAGCATGACCACCTGAGAAATACTGCCTGAGGCCGAGAGGTCTGGTACCTGCGCTGACTCATTCTCTATTCATATGTAAGTAGCTGTGGAGAAGAGTGTGGGTATCTGTGGGTTAGGGCATAGGGACTTCTAGCAGCTGATTCCTGTTGATTTACTCTTGGGCTTAAGGCTGCCTTCATGCACCCAGGTCACAGAATTTTAGCTGAACACCCCAGATATGCAAAGCTCATTCCCGCAAAAAGTTTCTAGTTTAAAAAATTCCATTTATTCTAATAAATGACTTGGCATCGTAAATGAGGATCACGTGAGAATCATCAGCATAATAGCCACATGGACAAGGCATTCTCTCAAAAAGACAGCGAAGAGCAGGATATTTAAGGGACCTACTATTGTAGAAAACAAAAACAAAACAGCAAAGCAAAAGAAAATAACCACCTGGGCACCTAGTGGAGACCAAAATGACTCATCCCTCTTCCCCCAACTACTTGCTTATGCCAACAATATGCCAGTATTTGCGTTTCACAAAGTCCATCTCAGATTTCCATTTTAACTTTGATGATACCAATTTTATAGATGAGACCAAGCATCGGTGAACATGTCACTTGCACAAGTTAACACAGCAAATCAAAGACAGAGCTATAAATCAACGAAGACCACGTGTGCCCCCTCCCTCCTCCAATGACACATAAGAACTTTAATTTCCCTTTGTGCACAACCATTTCTAGTAGGAACTCAATTAGACATCCAGTTTAACAAGGAGATGATCTCTCCTTGCCACAATGGAGCCCATTCAGCCAAAGACTATTAGTGCATCTCTGTGGCCGAGAGAAGGACAAAGAGATGTGTGGATGTGAAAAGCCTAGGTCTCTGGGTCTCCCCAGTGCCCTGCAGTTGGGTCACCGCTCTGTACAAATGAGCTCAGCATGACCGCTGGGAACGAGGACAACGTCGTCCGACCGCTGGTTCTGTGGTCCACGTGGCACCGCACCAGAGTTTCAGATGAAGCAACATGGAAGGCTTGGAGAAAAATGGGAACGTTTCACAGGTAGCAGATGGGCTGAAATGTCTACCTTGGCCCTCAGTTGTGAAGAGACATTTTCTTGGATGCGAGTGACACACGTGCCATGGTGACAGCTCAGAAAATGTGCCGTTTCTGCCCCAGAGAGAAAGAGATAAACTAATGACGTTCCCTGGATGTGCGGAATAATGGAGTGCTTTTAAAGTTTTCTCTCTTCACGTGGAACCCTGGACTTTTTCCTCCTGCTGTCAGTCGGTGTTTAAAATAGGAAACGCACAAATCTGGTTCCTAAACCATTTCCAGCAAATCTGTGAGGTGGGGGGAAATAAAGGATCTCTGATTTAGACTTTGAATGCAAAGCTCCACTTCACAGTCTTTTGAGATATTCCAGGAGGGTTCCAAGCTCAGGGCTTACCAGCCTTACTTCTTTAAGCACATTTATTTCTTCCTTCCTTCTCTGTCCATTTTCTTGCTTTTTGCTTTTCATTAATTGTTTGCAGAGGTCATTATATAAATAGACAGCTGCTGTTGCTCTAGATCAGTGGTTCTCAAGGTGTGATCCCTGGACCCGAAGTGTCACCTGGGAACTTGTTGGAAATGCAAATTCTAAGGCACACTCTATACCTAAGGAATCCTAAAGGGAGGGGTGGGCCCCCCCCCCCTGTGGTGCCCTGTGAAAGCCCCTCCCAACCATGATCCTGCACACAGCAGTTTGCGAAAGGCTACTAGTCTAGACTACAAAATCAAGTGGGGCTGGTATCTGCCCCTGGTAGCTTACAATTTGGTCCTGGAAACACCCTGAAGGTTATTGGTACATGATAAATGATATGATCCAGGCAGGCACGGAGTGCGCGGGAAAAAGAAGGAACAACAATATCAAAATGAGTGTGTCAGAAGAACTTCTCATGACCCTTTATATTCACTCTCTTTTTATTGCCCAGAGATTGGTTGTCCTGTTCATGTTTACATATTTGTCCTATGTGGTCCCTCCTAATTAGCATCCACCCCAGGCATTGCTTATTTCTAACACCCAACCAGGAGAAAATCCTAACTCCCTCTTGAGATATTTTCAACACAGAGGGTATGAAACATGCCTTCAGTGTTCTTATGGATTTGGAAGGCAAATTAATTTTTGTAGGGTATAGGATTTTAAACCCACCAAAAATCAAAAACCAGATAGAAAGAGGTTTCTACCACCAATATGGGAGGGGGGAGTTCAGAGTTCATCTCAGATGCTACAATGTATCAGTGCAGTGTGGATGGGATGTGGAAATCCTTACAGATTTGTTGTAGCATTTCCTGCTAAGGTGTGCTTCCCCCCACCCCCACCTCCTAATCTAGTCAGAAAGCCAATTTACATTTATGTGGGATTGTTATTATCATTCTATTATTTTTAAAGGCTGGTATTCATTCCGCAGGTTACAAAGGGCAGGGAAGTGGTTCTCATTAAGAGAGCAAGCCCATTGGTGAGATACCCAGAAAGCAGCAACTCTCCGACAAAGGCTCAGAGGCCGATGTTTACTGTAAACCAAGAGTGAATCAACAGAATGACAAGATGCCAAGAAAGTTAATGTGATCTTGTGC
>PITA01009184.1:5938-79726 GCA_004023965.1 Spilogale gracilis | reverse complement strand
AAGGACTTACAGATGTGTACAAACATAATCAAACACTATGATCAATCTTTTATCCTATTCCTGCACTCCTTGATTCATTGATACATGACCAGTACACCTTATCAGCCTCAGTCCCTTCATAATTCATTAATCCACATAGAGTCAGTAGCACTTCAGTATTTTCTGTAGAGTATTCCCAGGAAGTAGTCTGAGTTCTTAATCCTTAGGAAAACCCTTTCCTTATTCTGGTCTTGAAGTTATTCACATTTCTATCACTGTTAAAGAAAAGCTGATCTGTTCTTTCCATTCTGAAAAGCACCTCTAAATATGTCATAAAAAGGACTAGATGAATGTGAGCCAGATTACTGCAATTCTGTATTAGTTAGACCTGGGAGCATTATAAGAAGTAGGTTACATATAAATAGTGGCCAGAACTAACCACAGTTAGTTCAAAGATAAAAAGCAGAGCCACTTTAGTAAGCGTAATATAAATCAATTCTTTGGGGACCAGAAAAGTAAATCCAGACACAGATACCAAATATTCTAATAATCCTATCTTAGTTACAAAATTACAAGGCAGTTACCATTTGCTACTCTTTGGTCTAGATCAGGATCCAATTTGTATTAATCCCTTCAGCTTTTTGTTAGGTTATCAATGTTTTTTTGAGTGGATTATTTCATTTGATAGATCTTTCTGAATACTGTGAACTTGATCTGTGATTATAATGTCTAGTTCCACTGAACTATTTTCTCAAAAATCATAGATTGAAATCTTTGGCAAAGTGGACAGGTAGAAATATTTCAATGAAACAGTTGCCAAGAGAAAGATATCAGTAGGATAGTAACGGCTCTCTACATTTCTGACTAGCCCATTCTTTGCTTACTGAAGAACACAGTGTCCTGCTAAGAACTTCCAGAGACTGGGAAGCCCCCAGCTTCTGTGTGTGTGTGTGTGTGTGTGTGTGTGTGTGTGTGTGTGTGTGTGTGTGTGAGAGAGAGAGAGAGAGAGAGAGAGAGAGAGAGAGAGAGAGAATATATATATTTGTCTTCAGACTCATTAGGATTTTTTCAGCTCTTCCTGAGAATTGATAGTAATTGATTAAATACCAACATTCTAGATAGTGTAAAATAAAATTCCAGTTTTCCCTAGACAGGACCTGTTATGCCAATTGTTCTGGTCTATTTATTAATAACATCTCATTTCACTTTTGATAGTTGTCTCAGTTTGTAAAATAAATCAGATGGTACCTAGTTCTAGGTGATCACTCATTGGCCAGCCTCCTCTGGAAGGTTCTCATTTGCTAAGAAATCAAAGTAAACTTGAAATCTCAGGGTTAAAACAAACTCTAACCCACAACTAAATTAACCCTATATCTGATATTTACATTTCCTGTTCATCTTGATAACATGTCATTTTATTAAGAAAAAATTCACAGTATCACTCAAAGACAACTTATACTAATAGGACACAAAAATTAAAGAGGTTTTGACAACCAGATAAAAGTGGAATAAAATCCTTTAATGTATTTTCATTATAGCTTGATTATATAACAAACTTAGAGAATTTCCCGTTTTTTTCCATATGAACACTGTGTACCCTACTGGTTCTACATCAATACTTGCACAATGTCATTATAAATAAAGTTCTAATAATACACATACTAAAAATTACTGAGCTCAATATTGTCTCAGGTATTGGTCTAAACATTGATGATAAAAGAAGGAGGGGAAAAAGACAACTCTTAACTCTCATGCAGCTTGAATTTCATGGGAAAAAGGAGTATAAAATGAGTAAATAAACAAATGAAAGGTAAAAAAAATTAAACCTAGAAATATACTCAAAATTAAAGCCTTATAATTTTTATAGTCCAAACTACATTTTTTGTAGAAATAATTAAAAAATAATTAGAAAATGAATGATATGGTGAAGGAGAGAAAGATCATTTTGTTAGCATTCTGTCTACTCTTCTATTTCTTGTTTTATCAAGATAAATCTGCAAAAGAAACTACCCTGTATTACAAGTTAGGCATCTTGTGAGATGCTGCAATCAGAGAAATCTTTAATAATAAAAAAATAGCAAAAATATAAAATAATAAAAAATAATTAAAAAACTATTTTATAAACTGAAATCCACAGAGTACTACTTTATATTTTCAAATTTTGCTTTTCTTGTAGAAATCTTTAAAAGTTAAGCCTTGTAGAAAGAGAAAACTTAAATATTAAACAGATAAGATTTTACCTTCCTCAAGCTTTGTTCCCCTTCTTTTTTTTTTTTTTTCCTAATTAATACTTAAGTCTTTTTCTCTTAGAGAAGTGTAATCTAGGCTACCTAGCTATTGCCAGGCATAAGTGTCTTCCCTTCACATGGCTGGATTCATCCCAGGGGTTTCACTCTCACCTGCACACTGGGGTCAGTTAATTTTACCATTTTACTGTCATATGTGTTTGAGAGAAAGCAAAAATTTTATTGGATTTCTTGGGGTAATGTTTAGTGAATTTGTTATCCAGCATGCTATGGTATTCCATATCCCAATCAGGAAGCCCCTTTATAATCTGAGATGTCCTGTCTTTTTTCTAAAAATATGCCTAGCGTAAGTTTCAGATCTCTATATGCTAAGGAGAATGTATTTTCCTTATAATTATTTCATTATTCTTCAAGATGAGGAGATGATTATTGTTTTGAGTATCTGTAAATAATTCAATGTTCTTTGGGATGTCTGATATTTGGACTTAATTGTGTTACTTCTGCAGGCTACTGGATAATTAATTGAATATATTGTTTTGTAAGTCTGGACTTCCTTGTTCTCTTAAATTAATAACTATTGGTAGTTCATCAGCAAGATTTCCAAAAGATGGTGAGAATTGTTTCAGTAATTCAGCATGACACTTTTTGTTGTTATTGTTGATCTGTGAGATGCTTAACTCTACTAAGAAGATGAAATGGGAAGTTTATAAAATTAAACATGATATCTTCCTCTTTGTAACTGGTAATTGGCATTCTTCCATGTTTTTCTCTTTTAAGGACACATAGTGATTTAAGCCCCCTTAGTACCTGACATACTCATGAGAACAATACATGTTTTCAAAAGATATTATTGATTCAAGAATGGATACATGTAGTAAGTGGGATAATACTTTTGGGTGAATAGGGAAAGGGAGGTAGGAATGAGAAGGTGAAGATTATGTAAGAAAGATCTGAGGATTTAAGAGAAACTGTCACCAGCACAACGCAGACAATACAAACGATAGACATACATCATTTATAACATTCTTAAAGCTAGTACTCAAATGTAAGAAGAAAGAAATATGAAGGGAAATATTTTATTAATACATAGAACCATACTTTACTTATAGTTCATATTAGCAATGTAATTTTCTGTCCCTTCAAGAAAAGTAATTTATTAAAATAAAGATTGCTTAATACCCATGAATAAGCATACAATTGGTTATGGTTAAAGAATGAGCATTTATTCTTGCATAATTCAGAACTCCACAATTCCAAATTGTTTGAACACTATTGGAAACCAGAAGCTTTGTCTGCATTTCATGGAAACAGATCAAAATGATAGTATTAACTCCAATCTTAATAAACATTTTATCCTTAAATATTTCTTATGAATTAGTATGGTTCTCAAATTAATAAAAAAGAGAGGCAAAAAGGACTGGTAATGATGTTAAATAATAGTTGAAATGTATTGGAAGTTTATGAGGAAAATTTACCTTTTTATCGAGCCCCACATCAGGCTCCCTGCTCAGTGGGAAGCCTGTTTCTCCCTCTCTCACTCCCCCTGCTTGTGTTCCCACTCTAGCTGTGTTTCTCTCTGTTGAATAAATAAATAAAATCTTTAAAAAAAATCTCATAGATGATAGATTTTTTTCATATACATTTTCTTGGCAGCTCAAAATACCTCAGTATTCATATTTAGATCACTTCTCAGCCTTTTGGCTAAGATCAGGTGTAGTATCTGTTCTTATCAGTTTAATATTCATATTTAGATATCATTTAGCTACCTATTGATTTTTAATCAGATAATACTATACTTTTCATCATGAGTGTGCATACTTTTTATTTTACATGTACTTAACAAACACACTGGAGGAAAGAAATTTATATATACTCATTAGCTTCAGTAGCGTAATGCTCAACTTATTCTGGTATTTCTATTAATGACATATAGCCTCAAGACTTTACCTCATGCACACACCAAGCATTTATAACCTATGAATATCTCCCTTTCTTTCTGAGATTTGTCTATTATGTGTCCTTTTGATGTTTAATTGTTCAAACTAGAGAACACTAAGCGTAAGTATTTTTTTGTGAAAGTGTCTATGAACAATAAGAACACTCAAAAATGAAAAAGCAGTTTTAAAAAATAGCCATTAGTGAGATATTTATTAGATAACAGGACTATATTCATTATCAATCTATGCATATATGGATCTTGTAAATTAAATATAAGTAATGAATGTGGAGTCTACATCAAGGTGGTACACCAAATACCCATGTGTGATTCCATTCCTCATAACCCTATTGAAATGAGAGAAAATAAATTTAAATACAGGTGTGTGTGTGTGTGTGTGTGTGTGTGTGTGTGTGTGTGTAAGCAGATCAATTGCCAAGATAAAGAGATTCTATTAATTAAAGAGTTTGTATGTTATTTCTGGAAAGTAGAAAGTGAAAATACCAAAGTAATGGATAAATCAGAATGAAAAAAAAACTTAAAACCAAAAAAAAAAAAAATCAAACCCTTCTCTTAAGAAGGATTGTATACTTCAAAACAGAAACTAGAGAACAAAACTGGATACAAATATTACAAAAATCACAAGAGTATTTTTTTGGGAAACTTCCAGAACATCAGAAGAAGGCTTTCTAAATCCCCACTAAGTTTGCAAATACTGGCAAACATTGTCAAAATCAAGTGTTTTAGAACTCTGCAAATAACCAAAGCTCACAACAATTTGAGGAGTGCTTTTTTTCAAGGACATAGCTAAATATCGATAAACATTTACATTTTGTATTACAATTCCCTACTCCCATGCTCCATGGGTAGCCTTAAAAAACAGCAAACATGGAACGATGATAACTGTGAAAATTAGGTTAGCTGCCACTGACGAGAGATGGGCTTGGAGTCTCATAAAAATGATTTCCGAGGATTGACATTACTGGCCTTGCTAGGCTATTTCTACAAAAACTACACTTATGGCACCTGTCTTTATTTTATTTGACTCAGACCATATTCAGTGAGGGTATGTATCAAAAAAATCATCAATAAGTGCTTTACACCATGGCTGCCTGAGGTGGCTATATTATATAGTACGAACAAGAGGATGACAAAATTCTAAAAAAGAAAATCTAGAGAATGTGATATACACAGTGGGTTTTGAGAGTATTAATATATTCCTGGGAATACACAAGTTTATGGTCATGAGCTGGAGTGTTTACATGTCTAGGAAAGTCTTAAGAAGGTCCTAATCTCTTGTCTCTGATTGACCCTGAGGTTCTGCATAAATAGAAAGTGAAACCTAAGACAATTATAAAGTACTTGTCATATCACCTAACATTTACTAAACACACGTGCCAAAACTGTCAGCAAAGGATGGGAGTCTTACTGGTTCAAGGAATATAAGAAAAACTATTAGCCAACCAGTGAGTTAACTGAGCATAGATTTCTGTGCTTACCCATAACAAAGAACACATTTATAGAATTATTCCAGAAGAGTCACTATGCAAGTTAATGGTAATGTCAACAATGTGAAAAAAGTCCTGAGGAAAGGGGACTCTGGTTTCTAGTTGCGCGTTATATCATTTAAAATGACCAATATTATATAAAAATTATGAGAATGGAGGGGTATCTGGGTGGCTCAGTCAGTTAAGTGTCTGCCTTTAGCTTAGATCATGATTTCAGGGTCCTGGGATCAAATCCCATAATGAGCTCCCTGCTCAACAGAAGAGTCTGCTTCCTCCTTTCCCTCTGCTCCTACTCCTGTTCATGCTGTTTCTTGCTTTCTCTCAAATAAATAAAATCTTTAAAAAATAGTAAAAATTTTAAAAAAATTACGAGAATGGAAATAAAAATGTTTGGCTCCTACACAAGAAGAAAATGATTCAACAGAAACTATCTAATATGCCCAGATGTTGAACTTACCAGATCGGATTTTAAAGAAGCATTATTAATATGTTGAAAGAACAAAAGAAAACCATATGTAAAGAATTAAAAGAAAATATGGTAAAGGTGACTCACCAAATTGTGAATAAAAAAAAGAAAAAAATGAAATATCTAGGATTGAAAAGTATAATACTAAAGTTTAAAAAAATGGGTTAGCAACCTTAGTAGCAAATTCAAGTTAAAAATAAAAAAAGATCAGACAATTTGGCTGAATATATATATATATATATATATATATATATATATATATATGACAAATATATTAATACTTTCAAAACTCCCTATGGGTATCACATTTCCAGATTTTCTCTTAAAGAATTTTGTCACCTTGGAGTACATATAAGAAAAGACAAAAACCCCACGTCATGGAACAGAAGCTGGCAACATCCAGAGGTAGAAAACCTTAGCACGAACATTGTGACTAATAGAAATTGCCCAAATTAGATACTTTCATATCACATTATGGTTGTTACAGATATCTCAAAGTATCATATTCATCACTACTTTGAACTTATGGTAGTTATTGTGCCTGATCATTTAATCAATAGTTTAATCAATAAACTCTTGTGCTATTAAAAAAAAGAATTTTGTCATCCACTTATTTGCTCTATATAATATATATACCTCAGGCAATTGAGATTATCTAGTATGAGAACTAGGAATGAAGAAAAATAAACACTGCCTCAGAGACCTGTGAGATAGGTATTCATTTCCTTAAGCTGCCATAAAAAAACATGACAAACTTAGTGGCTTAAAATGACAGAAACTTATTCTTTTTTCCTGGAGGCCAAAGCCAAACTGATGTATTGCCAAGGATATATTCCATCTGGGGTTTACGAGAGAATCTGTTGTCTGCTTCTTCAAGTTCCTGGTGTCTGTTGGCATTACTTGGGCTGCACAGATCTAATATCTGTTCATATTGCCTCCTTATTGTCTATCTATTATCCTCCTGTATCTCCCAAAAAACAAATTTCACTGGATTTATGGGCCACCTGGATAATGCATCACCAAGATTTTTAGCTTAATTAGTTCATGCACAAAGTTTCGTTTTCCAAGGTAATATTTACTGGTTCCAAGGATTTGACATGGATATCTTTTGAGAGAGCATTGTTAAACCTAACACAGACATCATCAAGCATAACAATATTCACTTAATGGAAGTCTGAGAAGAACATAACACAGAGAAGAGGCCATAAGGAATATTTGAAAAATTAATGGAGCAAAAAACTTAACAAACTTGATTAAAAATTTTATATCCATACCAAGAGACTGAATAAGCTCTAAGTAGTTTAGATTCAAAGAAATCTACACCTAAACACATTATAGTCAAATTATCAAAAGTAGAATTTTGAGAGTAGCTGGGGAAAAATGATTGATAACATATAATAAATAACTAATAAGATAAACAACTGATTTCTTATTGAAAACTGAGGTTTCCAGAAAGAAGATTAACTATTCAAGGAGATGAAAGAAGCAAACTGTTGACAAAAACTCTATGTCCAACAAAACGATTTTTCAAAAATCTATTAGCAAAATATAAAAAAAATGATGAGACTACTGTGAACAATTATATATCAACAAATCTGATAACCTAAAAGAAATGGAAAATTCATAGAAACATAAAACCACAAAGATTAAACTATTAAGAAATAGAAAATGTGAATACTTACTAGTAAAAAGATCAAATCAGTAATCGATACCTCCCAAAAAACAAAGTCCCAGACAAGATGGCTTCACTGGAATTAGTAAATGGCTTCACTTAGAATTCTACCAAACATCTAAGGATAGTTAATGCCATTAATTCTCACACTCTTAAAAAATAGAAGATGAAGGAACAGTCAAACTTATTTTATAAGGCCAGAATTATGCTTATACAAAATCAGACAGGGACTCCACAGGAAAAGAAAATTATACCTCGATATCCTTATAACATAGATGTAAAAGTCCTCAACAAAATATTTAACAAACCAAATTCAACAATACATTAAAAAGATTATACACCATGATTAAGTGGGATTTATTCCAGGGATGGAGGATAGTACAACATCTGGAAGTCAATCAATGTGAAACATAACATCGCCAATGAAGACTATAAATCATATGATATCAATAGATGCAAATAAAAATTTTTGATAAAATTCAACTTCTGTTTACAATAAAAACTCTCAAGAAACTGGGTATAGAAGGAATGTTCTTCAATTTATTGAAGACCATTTATGACAAGGCCACAGATAACATCATACTCAATGGTGAAAAGCTGAAAGACTCTTCTAAGATCAGGAACAAGACAAAGATGACCACTCTTCCCACTTCCATTCAACATATTATTAGAAGGCCTAGACAGAGCAATTAGGCAATCAATCAATCATTAATATAAAGGAAAAAAGACATCCTAATTGTAAAAGAAAAATTAAAACTGTCACTATGTGCAGATGACATACCTCATGTAGAAAACCCTTAAGACTCCAGCAAAAACTATTGAATTAGTCAACAAATTTAGTAAGTTTTCAGGATAAAATATCAATATACAAAAAAACTGTTGTGTCTCTATATACTAATAACAAACTATTAAAAAAAGAAATTAAGAAAACAATCCCATTTACAATTGAATTGAAAAGAATAAAATAGGAATAAATTTAACCAAGGAGGTAAAAAAATGTACACTAAAGATTATAAGAAATAAATAAAATAAATTTCAAATGTCACAAATAAATGGAAAGATTCATGCTCATGGATTGGAAGAACTGATATTGCTAAGATACCCATACTACCCAAATATATAACTTAATGCAATCTCTATTAAAATTCCAGGTTTTTTGCTCATTTTTTAATAAGGCTTTTCATTTTTGTTGTAAATTTTAGGAGTTATTTTTTATGTTTCATATAACATATTTTTAACAGCAATTTTTCTTTTTTTGTCTAGTCTATGGCTTGTTTTCTCATTCTTTAGATATTGTCTTTAAGAGAACAGAAAATTTTAATTTAAATGAGGTCTAGCTTATCAAGTCTTTATATCAGAAATTGTGCTTCTGGTATTGTATCTGAAAAGTCATTATGATACAAAAGGTCATCTGGGTTTTCTCCTGTGTTATTTTTTGTGAATTTTATGATTTTGCATTCTACCTTTAGATCTGTGTTCCATTTGCAATTATTATTATTATTATTTTTGTGTGTGAAGGGCTAAGGTTTGCACCTAGATTCAATTTTTTGCATGTAAATGTATTGTTTCAGCACCATTTGTTGAAGACTATCTTTTCTCCTTTGTAAAAGGAGAATGGTGCTGAAAGTTCAGTTGCCTCTTTTTGTTGTTTGTTTTTTGTTGTTTTTTTACTTTAAATTTATTTTATTTTTTTCAGTGTTCCAAGATTCATTGACCATACCCCATACTCAGTGCTCCATGCAATAGGTGCCCTCAGTACCAACCACCAGGCTCTCCCATCCCCCCACCCCATCCCTCCAAGTCCCTCAGTTTGTTTCTGAGTCCAAAGTCTCCCATGTTTCATTTCTCTCCCTGAATTACCCTACTTCCCATTTACTTTTCTTCTCCTACTGTCTTCTATATTACCCCTCATGCACCACAAGTAAGTGAAACCATGTGATAACTTGACTTTTTCTACTTGGCTTATTTCTGTGCTCTCTATTTTCTTCCTGACTGATTTGTCTTTCATGAGTATCACACTGTCTTGATTAGTGGAGTCTTATAGAAGTTGATGTTAAGTAGTGTTAGTCATGTAACTTTGCACAGTTCTTAGTTCTTATTTTAATCTTTAGAGTTTTGCAGATTTTTTCACAGTGACCTTGTATACATATTATTAGATTTTATGCCTAAGTATTTCATTTTGTGGGTGTAAATGATTCTGTGTAATTTTGACTTCCAATTTTTAATTACTGGTGTACTGGGAAGTGACTGACTTTTCAACATTAGCCTCGTATTGTCTAACCTTGTTACAATCACTTATTACAACCAGCAGAAAATTTGTTGTTTTTATTTGTTTACTATTTTGCATAGTCTACGTAAATCATCATGTGATCTGCAAACAAAGAATATTATTTCTCCTAATCTGTATACCTCTTTCCTTATCTCGTCTTATTGCTTTAGCTAGCATATCTAGGGCAACGCTGAAAAGCAACTGGGAGATAAGATGTCTTTGACTATTCTGGATTTTGGTGCAAAAGCTTCAAATTAGTTGGAGGGCTGTTTTTTGGTTACTGGTTGGTTGGTTGGTTGGTAGATGTTCCTTATCAAGTTGACGAAGATTGTTATTCCTAGTTTGCTAAGAGTTTTTATTCAAATGGGCATTTTCTACATCTATAAGATCATGTGATATTTCTTATTTAGCCTGTTGATATGGATTAATTTATTTTTAAGTGTTGATTTAGCCTTTAACGTCTGCAATTAATTTCATTTTGTTACGGTGTATAATTTTTATGTATTGTTAGATTCAACTCACTAATAGTTTGTTGAGAATGTTTACATTTAAGTTCCTGAGACATACAGTCTGAAGTATACTTTTCCTAATAATTTCCTAATTTTTTTCTAATAATTTTGTTTGGTTTTGATAATGCTGACCTCATAGAGTAAATTAGGAAGTACTGCCTATACTTTTATCTTCTGGAAAGGATTGTAGAGAATTGATATAATTTCTTCCATAAATGTTATTAGAATTCATCAATGAACTCCTATGGGCCTGGTGCTTTCTGTTTTGGAAGATTAATAATTTTTTATTAAGTATAAGCCTATTCAAATATTATTTCTTTTTATGTGAGTTTTGGCAGCTTGTAACTTTAAAACAAGTGTTCTATTTAATCTAGATTATCCTATTTATGAGCACAGAGTCATTCATAATATTCTTTTATTATCATTTTAATGTTCTTGGGGTTCATAGTGATATACCTTCTTTTATTTTTGATACTAGTTTTGAATTGTGTCTTTTTTCTTCTTAGTTACTTGGCTAGAGGCATATTGATTTAATGGATGTTTTTAAAGACCCAGATTTTGGTTTTACTTTTCTTTATTAATTTTATTTTTAATTTTATTGCTGCTTTAATTTTTATTGTTACTCTCCTTCTGCTTACTTCAAGTTTAATTTGCTATTATTTTTTCTAGTTTCTTAAGATGGAAGCTTAGGTGATTGACTTTAGATCTTTCTTCTTTCCTAATATATGTATTCAATGCAGCAAATTTCCCTCTAACACTGTTTTCTCTCTTTCCCATAAATTTTGATGTTGTATTTATTCAAAATTTTTAGGGTCTTCCTTGTTAGTATAGTGGTTGCCCTGCCTGTCAAAATATTTGTAAATCTTTCTTGAGCTCTTCTTTGACCTATGCTTTGTTTAGAAGTTTGCTGTTAAATCTTCATGTATTTTCGGATTCTCTAGCTATTTTTCTGTTATTGATTTCTAGTTTAATTTCATTGTGGTCTGTAAATAGATGCTATATGATTTTCATTCTTCCAAATTTGTTAAAGTATGTTTTCCAGACAATTATTTGGTCTATGTTAGGTAAATATTTCGTATAAGCTTTAGAAAAATGTGAACTCTAACATGGGATGAAGTAGCCCATAGATGTCAGTTACATCCCGTTGATTAACGGTGTTGTGTTCAACTGTGTTGTTACTGATTTCTTCCTGTTGGCCTTTTCATTTTTGATAGATTGTTAAAGTTTCCAGCCATAATAGTGGGTTTATTGGTTTCTCTTTGCTGTTGTGTCTGTTTATGCCTCACATATTTTGATTCCCTGTGATTAGGTGCATACACATTAAGATTCAGTATGTCTTCTGGGAGTATCAACTCTTTTATTATTATATAATGTTCCTTTTTATCTGCAGTAATCTTCATTGAGTCTTTCCTGTCTGAAATTACTATATAGCTCCTATTGCTTTCTTCTGATTAGTGTTGGCATGTCATAACTTTCTCCATCTTTTTACTTTTAATATCTATATGTCTTTATATTTAAAGTGGGTCTTATAGACAACATATAGTTGGCTGTATTTTTTGATCCACTTTGACAATCTCTTTTAAGTGGTTTATTTAAATCTAAGACATTTAGGGTGATTATAAATATTGTTTATAAATGTTGTTTTATAATCTATTTATTGCTGTTTTCTATTTGTTGCATTTATTGTTTCTATTTTTGACTTTCACACATGTTCTGACTTTTGTGATTTTAACTGATAGTTTTATATGATTTCACTTTTCCTCCTTTCTTAGCGCATCAATTACACTTTTCACTTCTTGGTGGTTCCTCTGGAGTTTGCAATATGAACTTATGGCTAACTCAAGTCTATTTCCACTATCACTATAACCCTTCATGGCTAGTGCAAATACCTAGTATCATTCTTGTCATTTATTCATGTATATATAAACACATTATATTTTTATGAATAAATGAGTAAGAATTGTATTTATGGTATATCTATACCATATATTATACCATGCATAATTGAATATATTATTGCTATTATTTTAAACAAATGTACCTATTAGACTGATAAAAAGAGTAAATTTTATCTTCATTTATTCTTTCTCTGATGCTCTTATTTTTTTAGATCTAAGTTTTCACCTATATTCCTTTTTTTCTTATGAACTTCTTTTCACATTTCTCATCAGGCTGGTCTACTGGTAACAAATCTCTTCAATTTTTCTTTTTCTTTTTTTTTTTTTTTAAGATTTTATTTATTTATTTGACAGAGAGAGAGATCACAAGTAGGCAGAGAGGCAGGCAGAGAGAGGAGGAAGCAGGCTCCCTGTCAAGCAGAGAGCCCAATGCGGGCCTCGATCCCAGGCCCCTGAGATCATGACCTGAGCCGAAAGCAGAGACCCTAACCCACTGAGCCACCCTGGCGCCCAACCCTTCAATTTTTCTTTGCCTTAGGACATGTTCATTTCTCTTTCCCTTTTGAAAAATAATTTTAATACAAGATAGAATTCTACATTATGGTTTTGTTCTCAGAACAGTTTAAATATTTCCCTCCACTCTCTTCTTGGTTGCATGGTTTTTGAGAAAAAGTCAGATGTAATTTTTACCTTTTATCTCCTACAGGTAGAATGTTTTTCCTTCTCGGTTCTTTTACAATTTTTTCTTTATTGCTAATTTTTAGAAATTTAAACATAATATGCCTTGGGGTAAGTTTTTGTTGTCATTGTTTGGCTTTTGTAGTGCTTTACGTCTACCTGCTTGGGGTTCTCTAGACTTCCTAGATATATGGTTTAGAGTCTAACATTAATTTTTAGGAAAGTCTCAGTCATTGTTGCTTCATATATTACTTTTGTCCCTTTCCCCCTTTTCTTTCTGGTGTTCCCACTATACATACATTATGCTTATTTTCTAGTGGTCCCACGGCCCTTGAATATTCTATTGTGTTTTTTTCTCCCAGTCTTTTAAAATTTGTTCTTAAGCTTTGGTAATTTCTATTGTCAAATCTGCAAGCTCAGAGGTTCTTTATTCACCCATATCCAATCTACTTATAAACCCATCAAATCATTTTCATTCCTGTTACAGTATTTTTAACTCTAGCATTTCTTTTTGATTTTTTTAAAGTTCTACCTTTCTTTTTATGTTATCCGTCTTTTCTTGTTTATTGTCTATTTTTTTCATTATAGTTTTTGGCATATTTATTAGGTCAAGAACATTCCTGGTAATAATTCCAACATTCCTGAAATATCCAACTCTGGTTCTGGTGTTTGTTCAGTTTCTCCAAACTGTGTTTTTTCCTGTTATTATGACTTGTTATTTTTTGTTGTTGTTGAAAGGCCAAAATGATGTACTGGATGAAAGGAACCAAAGTAAGTATGCTTTTAATGATAGTGTGTGGGGGACGGAAAGTATTTGCTAGTCTTATGATTAAGGCTCAGTCTTGGTGAGTCTGTACCCCTGGTCTATAAAGTTCACTAGTTCTTAATTTCCTTCCCACCTTAAGTGGCTTAGAATTCTTGGAGAGATCTAGGATCATGTATTTTTCTTCCTTCACATGGAATGCTACAGGGAGCTAGGGTTGAGTTTTTCTCTTCCCCTGGGTAAGTCAGGTTGCAATACAACCACAGCAAGTCAGGTTCAGGAAATAGGTTCTCTTGAGGGAAAGCCTTGTTGGGAACAGGGGATTTTTTCTTCAATATTCACCATAAAGACTTGGTAGTTTCTGGAGGTAAAATCCACAAAAGTGTGAGGGCTAAATTACACAAAAGTGTAATGCTGGATTGTTCCAAAAGTTTTTTTTTGTTGTTTGTTTGTTTTGTTTTTTAAGATTTTATTGATTTATTTGACAGAGAGAGATCACAACTAGGCAGAGAAGCAGGCAGAGAGAGAGGAGAAAGCAGAAAGCCTGATGCGGACCCCAATCCCAGGACCTTGATATCATGACCTGAGTTGAAGGCAGAGGCTTTAACCCACTGAGCCACCCAGGCGCCCTGGATTGTTCCAAAACTTTTTTTTTTTTTTTTTTTTTTTTAAGATTTTATTTATTTGACAGCGAGAAACGGAATACAAGCAGGGGGAGTGAGAGAAGGAGAAGCAGGCTTCCCACCGAGCAGGGAGCCCGATGTGGGACTCAATCCTGGGTCTCCGGGATCATGACCTGAGCTGAAGGCAGTTGCTTAACCAACTGAGCCACCCAGGCATCCCTGTTCCAAAACTTTTTAACTCACTTGTCCACACTGAGCCACCAGCACAATAAGAGTCCAGATTTTCCTCTCCTGGCTCTACTTCTCATGGACATTTCTTCTTGTGGGTTTCTGCTCCAGTAATGTGATTTTCTATATCTAACTTTCTGTCTTTCCAGTTTTGGGGGTGACAGTTTGCTCTATGATATCACTTCTCTGACAAAGAGTTGTTGATATTTATATTCTGCTTTTTATTTTAAATGTTTTTAAATAAATATTTTCTGTTACTTTTTGATTTTTTTAATATTTTATTTATTTATTTGACAGAGAGAGATCAGAAATAGGCAGAGGCAGGCAGAGAGGAGGAAGTAGTCTCCCTGCTGAGCAGAGAGCCTGATGTGGGCCTCAATCCCAGGACCCTGAGATCATGACCTGAGCTGAAGGCAGAGGCTTTAATCCACTGAGCTACCCAGGCACCCTCCTTTTTGATTTGAAAGATGCCTACATAAAGCAAAAGTCATAAAATTACCTTGTTGGTATTTTAATATAAAGATTAAATGTTATAACAAAAATAGCACAAACAAGTGGGATGTAACAGAGCCATATTATAGCAGATTTATTGTATACCACTCCAACTAAGTAACTATAAAGGTGAATTTCACTGTTTTAAGATAAGATGCTAATTGTGATTCCCAGATCAACCTCTAAACAAATAACCCAAAATACATAATAAAAGGAGAAAATAAAAGATTCAAAATTTTATACTAGAATGTATCCTTTTTAACAACAACAAAAAAAACCCCACAAATAACAAAATGGCAGATGGAAATTATCTTATAAGTAACTATGTAAAATGCAAATAGATTAAACATTCTAATCAAAAGACAGAGACTGGCAGCACAGATTTAAAAGGAGGCAGGGGCTAAGAGGCAAGGCTCATATTTATCAACAGACATTGCCAGTCTTCTGGGGGACAGCAAAATGTCTAAATGCTGAGCAGTAAATCCCATTTGACTATTTAAGTAAAAGGTAATGATTAGTATCAAGTTAAAGATGTATGTCTTTCTATGTTTTATTAAATAAAACATACCAATGGCATATGTATGAAATAAAATTGCATTTTGGACAAGGTTTTCAAAAAATAAAACAAAAACAAAACAAAATATTATTCAACTATATGATGTCTATAGTATACATACTATAGATTCAAACACACACAAAGGTGAAAATGTAGTAAAAAAAATATTTGTCACACAAACAATAACCAAGAGAGAGGTGGAATAGGTTACAGTATTATCAGAAAGAAATAGACTTGGAGACACAAATTATTTTAAAGACAGAAGGATATTATATGATTAAAGTTAATTCATCAAAAAAATGGTATAGTTATAGAAAATATGTACACCTAGCACAAGTCCCCAAATACATAAGACAAAAGTGTGACAGAATAGGAAGTAACAGACAATTTAATGACAATTTAATGACAGTTGGAAACTTTGTTATCCCCACTTAAAAAATGGAAAGAAAACTAAGCAGAATACCAACCAAAAAGTAGGAGACTTAAATAACACTATAAACTTGTCCTGACTAACACACAATGCTCCCAACAAGAACAGCATGATACATGTTTTTCTCAAGTACATATATAACATTCTTCAGGATAAACTTCATGCTAACTCAGAAAACAGGATGCAATATAATTAGAAGTTTGAAATAATAAAAATATGTGCTCTGACTATAATGGAATTAAAATTAGAAAACAAAGACAGAAATTAGAAGAACTGTTTTTTTAATAGACTACCATGATCGAGCAATTCCATTACTAGGTATTTATCCAAAGCATACAAAAATACTAATTCAGAGGGATACATGTATCCTTATAGCCTCATTATCTACAATAGTCAATTTATGGAAAAAGCCCAATTTTCCATTGATTGAAGAATGGATAAAGTGGATATATATCCATATACATATATGTAGATATATACACACATTTATATGGATATATATATAATGGATATATATGGAATATTATGCATATGTGTTATATGATATATAGTATATATGGATATGTATTTATATTCCATTTATATTTATATGTAATTTCAAATTATATATAATTTATTTATAATAGTCATATATAATATTATATGTTATATAATGGAATATTAGCCATGAAAAAGATGGAGCTAGTGAGCATTTTGCTAAGTCAATTTAAGTCAATCAGAGAAAGACAAATACCATATGATTTCATTCATATGTGGAATTTAAGAAACAAAACAAACAAGTAAAGGGAGTAAAAAGGAGAGAGAGACAAACCAAGACACAGACTTTTAACTATAAAGAACAAACTGGGGGTGCCTGGGTGGCTCAGTTGGTTAAGCGGCTGCCTTCGGCTCTGGTCATGATCCTGGAGACCCGGGATCGAGCCCCACACCTGGCTCCCTGCTCGGCGGGAGGCCTGCTTCTCCCTCTCTCTCCCTCCCCCTGCTTGTCTTCCCTCTCTGGCTGTGTTTCTCTCTGTCAAATAAATAAAATCTTTAAAAAAAAAAAAAGAACAAACTGATGGCTCCTGATGGGAAGAGGTAAGTAGAGGGCATGGGTGAAATAGGCGATAGGTATTAAGGAGTGCACTTGTGATGAGCACTGGATGATGTATGGATGTGTTGAATCACTATATTATACACCTCAAACTAATATTACACTGTATGTTAGCTAACTGGAAGTTAAGTAAAAAATTAAAAAATAAAAGAAATTAGGAAAACTCCCAAATATCTGAAAATTAAACAACACATTCTTAGAAAACCAACAGAACAAGGAATGACTCAAAGGGAAATTAGAAAATACTTTAAGACGAGTGAAAACAAAATATAAAATACTGAATCTAATGAGAATTTTCTAAAACAGTGCGTAAAAAAATGTATAATTATAAATACTTATATTTAAAAACACAAAGATCTCGAGGTGCCTGGATGTGTCAGTGAGTTAAGCATCTGACTTGATGTCAGCTCGTCATGAGCTCAGTGTTCTAAGACTGAGCCCTGTATTGGTCTCTGTCCTGAGTGTGGAATCCGCTTAGGATTCTCTCTTTGCCCTCTCTGTCTGCCCCTCCTATCCTGCTCACTCACTCTCTCTCTCTCAAAAAATAGAAGAACAGCCTAACATACTGTAGTGCAGCATAGCATAGCATATCATAGCATAGAATAAAGAAATAAAAAGAAAGGTAACCTGACTTTCCACCTTAAGGAATTAAAAAATGATCAAAGTAATGCAAAATAAGGAGAAAGAAAAGAAATAACACATATTAGATTATAAATAAGTGAAATAAGAAATAGAACACCATTGGAAGAAAATAACAAAAGTTGGTTTTCAAAAAAGATTAGAAAAATGGTAAACCTATAGGTAGATAAGTCATAGAAAAAAGGAGAAACTTGAATTATTATAATCAAGAATAAAAGTAAATACATAAAGATGACTTTACAGAAATGAAAAGGATTAAGGGACTACTACGAACATCCATGTTCTAAAAATTTAGATCAATTAGGTGAAATGAACACATTCCTAGAAAGAAAAACTAGCAAAGCCACTCCAAAAAAGAAAATGAAAAAGAAAAAAAAACAACCTGATTAGACATAAAACAGGACATTTTTAATTTGTAACAAAAATGAATTTTAAAAAGAAAAGCCAAGGAACAATGGCTTCAATGGTGAATTCTAATAAACATTAAAGGAGGAATTGATACCAATTCTTCACAAACCCCTTCATAAAATAAGAGGGAATACTTTACAACTCATTTTATGAGGATGGTATTACCCTAACACTAAAACAAGACAAAGAAATCACAAGAAGAAAACTTGAGACCTATACTTCTTTGACCATAGAAACAAAAAGCTTCAATAAAATTCTAGCTAATGCAATATAGGACTATAAAATATGTCACTTTATTACAAAGTAGGATTTATTTCAGAAATGCAAGGTTGGTTCAACATTTGAAAGTCAATCAAGGTAATACAACATATTAGTAACTAAAGAAAGATAAATTAGATTTCATTGAAATTGAAGACTTTTGTACTATGAAGGACTCCATCATGAAAAAGAATAAACATAAACAACACACATCATTGGAGAAAATACTTGCAGATCAAGTATTTGATGAGGGTCTAGTTTCCAGAATATATATAGAAGTCTTACTAAGTAGTAAAAAGCCAGGTACATCTATTCAAACCTATGATCTGCTGTTCAACAGTCATGTGGGCTTGACACATTCTAACAATTTCTGTATAATTTTCTTAATATAAAAGATGGTGATGATAACATGTCAACCTTTTTTTTTAATATTTTATTTTTTTATTTGAGAGAGAAAGAGAAGGAGAAAGAGAGAGCATGAGAGCAGGGAGAGTCAGAGGGAGAAGCAGGTTCCTGCTGAGCGAGGAGCCTGATGCAGGACTTGATCCCAGGCCTCCAGGATCATGACTTGAGCCAAAGGAGGTTGTTTAACCAACTGAGCCACCCAGACTCCCCATGTGCCAACCTTCTATGGTTGTTGATAATATTAAATGAGCTAACATTTATGAAATGCCTTAATATAAGGATTAATATTATTATTTAAATTATAAAATTTATTAATATAAAATATTATTTAAAAATAAAATCATTATTTTATTAATAATAATATTAACTACCTTTGAAAGAGTACCCATTTCCCATAATAAATATGCAATACCAGCTAAGGATTAGCAGACATTCATGGTAGATTAAAAATATGAAAGAAAAAGATCAAGATAAGAAAACAAAATAACTAATCTAAATATAATGCATACAAAATTAGGACAAAGAAAAAATCTTTAAAAAGACATTTCATTTAGTATTCTAAAAATATTTACAAAAGAAGGGTAAGAAAAAGTCAGTTATACATAAGAGAAATCTGGAATAAGAAGGTTTACATAATTAAAATATGACTTCCGACATTTTTCACCAATAGAGTACCACATAATAAAATACATATTCATGAAGGCTGAATATATAAAAGATACAATTAAGGAAGTGACCCAGAATATAAAGCACAAAGAATAAAAAGAAAAAAAAAATAATGAAAAGTTTACATGGGGGCGCCTGGATGGTTCAGTTGGTTAAGTGACTGCCTTCGGCTCAGGTCATGATCCCTGAGACCTGGGATTGAGTCCCACATCCGGCTCCCTGCTCCATGGGAAGCCTGCTTCTCCCTCTCTCACTCCCCCTGCTTGTGTTCCCTCTCTGGCTGTGTTTCTCTCTGTTAAATAAATAAAATCTTTAAAAAAAAAAAAGGTTACATAAAAATTAAGAGTCATAAAATTCAACATCTGTCTAAAGACTTCTAGAAGGTGAGAAAAATTCCAGAAGAAAATCAATAGAAAAGTAGTAAATGATTTTAAATTTCATATGTAAAACATACAAAGATATCCAAGAACATTTAAAAAAATAAATACTTCAAGTAAGAGAAAATAAATATACTACCAGATGTCACTGCATGGTAATGTTACAGTAATTAAAAATGTATGCTTTTGGTTTAAGGCTAGAAAAAGTCATTAATGGGACAGATTAGGTCTAGATAGAAAAGTATGTATAAATTATAATGTAGCATATGGCAAAGATGATATTAAATTAGTGATTGTATTGGCTACACATGTATATATAACAAAAAATTCAGAGCTTGACTTTCTAACAAGCATATGTCAAAACATAACCATGAAAATTATTGTGGACTTATGGGGTGCCTGGGTAGCTCAGCAAGTTAAGCATCTGCCTTTGGCTCAGTTCATGATCTTGGGGTCCTAGGATCAAGTCCCTCATCAGGTTGGGCTCCCTGCTTAGCTGGGAGCCTCCTTCTCCCTCTCCCTCTGTTTACCCTACTCCTCCCCACCCCCAGAAAACCCCATACCCCTGATCATGCTCTCTCTCATCTCAAAGAAAGTCTTTTAAAATTATGGTAGATTTAAAATGTACACACTTTAAAAAACTATATACTATTGGAAGAAAATATGGAGAATTAAAAAAAGCATGGATTGTGGCTGTAAATGTACTAAGAATGCTATAACCTAAAACCATAAAGGCAAATATTGTTATATATTACTAAATTTATATTTAAAATGTTACATAGCAAAAGACACCAGAATTAAAATTTAAGAAGATAAGAAAGAATGAAGGAAGGTAGGAAGGCAGGGAGGCAGGAAGGCAGGAAGGAGAGAGACCAGGGATTGATGAGGAGGATGAAGAGCCTTGCCAGCAGCAAGCAAAACAAAGGAGCAATTGCTAGATTTATTTAGTGCCTAGTAAGGGCCAAGCATTATGATATATTCTTGATGTATACCATCTCTAATTCTAAAAATAAAGAATTTAGTATTATAGATATTACTATCTGCATTTTAAAGAGAGGAGAACCAAAAACTTTAAGGAAAACATGTTGTATAAATGAAGGAGTATTGAAAAAAAAAGTGAATTCACTTGAGACAGCTGTATATAATTCATCAAAGGCACATTTTACAAAGATATATACATTATTTGATAATTACATTTCCAGATGTGTAAAGTGTTCAATATGATAGCCAATGTCCATTGCCTTATATACTCTTGTCACCAAAAACTCATCAGTGGGTAATCAATTAGCAGGTTAGTGTGGTATGGGTAAGGTTCAATATCTATGTACTTATTTTCTGAATAAATTCCTACTTTAAAATTTTTATTATTGTTACTTGATTTGCTGCAAATTTTTAGGACATCATATGGATTTTTTTCCAATTAAATTGAGATCATTGTCAGTAAATTTCAAGAATTTTCACCTATACTCCCCATGTAGGCACTTGTGCATGTACATGCACACACACTACCACCCCACAAATATAGATGTTCTTCGTTCTAAAAAAGCACAGAATTTTATATTTTGAAAATGTCTTTATCTAAAGTTAATAAATAAAATAGCATATTAAAAAAATCAAAGGATTTTCAGATCCATAGGTGTGGAAAGTTAATTTTATGATAACCACCAATAAATCACATCTTCTGGTGCCCATACCCTTGGGTAGTCCCAAGTGACATGGTTTGGTCAAGGTGACATCAGTAGATGTAAGACAAATAGAAGTGTGATAAGGTCTTTGTAAGTTGGTGGCTTGTGACTTGAAGTCCTGAAAAAAAAATGCATAAAAATATTGGGAAGAAAGGCCCTCTCATTTCAACTCTTCTAGTTGAGCCAAGTGTCCAGCTGATCCACTTGGAGAATGCAGTTGCAAAGTGAGCCCAAGTAAGACCAGCAGGACCACTCAGTCAATCAACAGAATTTTGAGAAATTATACATTGTTCCTAAGTCACTAAATGTTAGGATCGTGTGCTAAGCACTTATTATGTCTTTTACTCTATTACTCACGGGTTGGGAAATGTTGCATAAAACTCAATTTCTGAGACTTTTCCTCATCAATAAAATCAGAATAATAATTACAGTCAACACTTGCCTAGAGATTGCTATTTCATCCTCATCTCATTTAATCCTTATGGCAACACTATGAGCAGTGCAGTTATTGTCTCTATTTCTTGGAAGAGGAAATGGATGAAAGGTAAACAAATGTGTTCGAAGTTACTCATGTATTTCACTCTGTGCTTTCAATTTGTATTCAATACAGACAAGTTTGTGCAAATCTTCAGACAAGAAGTATGCTCTCTTCCTTTCTCTTCTTCTCCTCCCCTTTCTTTTTTCATAAGCATCCTGCTTATCAGACTTGGTATATATATATCAATTAAATTTTAAGTGTGAACAATAGTTCTTTTTGGTCAGTTGTGGGAATTCTCTCTTCTACGTTTCTGTGGCTTTGCTGGAAGAAACTTTCTCTCCTGTAAAAAACCTACCTTGCTCTATTGTACTCTAGAGAGCACTCCATCTGTTTTTACTGGTTTATACATAACAAGCTCTGCTCAGGAACCTAAAATGACATAAATCTGGAACTACAGATCCATGTTTGTCAGTGCCATATAATGCAGCTCCTGTTCAGTAATTATATATGATAAACATCCTGATTATAATACATCTCATCCACTAAGGTGGTCTGCTAACACACACATAATATGGTTTACTGACATAACTAGGCTATACCCAGGTTTTTAATGTGCTATTTCCTGAACAGAGAGACTTCTTTTAATTTTTACAAGATTGTTCAAATGATGGTGCCTTGCATACAGAATGTGCCATTTACATTCAATTAAAAATTTGAGGCCTCAACCTCTCCAAACTAATTTGCTCCAAATAAGTTTGCTTTCATTTCAGTGGTCCATTGAGAGACAATATTTTTTAGGCTCTACAGATTTATTATTGACAAATTATGAAAATTGTACTTCTAAATAATTTTATTCCTTATATTTTCTCTAAGCAGTCTTTACCCACATGTTCTAGTAAGCAATATTTGTTCATTAGGGTAGGCTAAATGAGACTTCATAAAAGTGAACAAAATGAATTCACATCCAACATAAGTGAATACAATGTTGGTTATCTGTAACATAGAAACAAGACTTAGGCTAGGTAAGATCCTACACAGTCTAGATATTTGAAAATTTAGAGAATAATTTTTATTTATTTATTTATCTATTTATTTATTTATTTTAAGATTTTATTTATTTGACACAGAGAGATCACAAGTAGGCAGAGAGGCAGGCAGAGAGAGAGGAGGAAGCAGTCTCCCTGCCTAGCAGAGAGCCCGATGCCGGCCTTGATCCCAGGATCCTGAGATCATTACCTGAGCTGAAGGCAGAGGCTTTAGCCCACTGAGCCACCCAGGTGCCCTAGAGAATATTTTTAAAATATGTCAGAGAAAACTGATGAATCATAATATTACATGATTGTATGAAATCTATGAAAAAGAAATAAAGTCCCTCTTCCTTATAATGATTTTTGTTAAATCCAAGAAAGTAATCCATATGTATTATTTTAAAAGTATTTAGAATCCCAGGAATATACAGCCTTTTAGATGTTGCAGGATCTAGTTGAAGCTAGCACGCTTGGATTTTTAATGAAAAGTGTCAGAAAATCTTAATATTTTGAGCAATATATTTGAACTTGAAATGAATAATAGCTTCTATTGGGAGAATTGAAAACTCCAAGTCTATGCAATGAGATTTAAGCAAATATTACATGCAAAATCTTGTCCTTCTTCTTCCTGTTCTCTTTTACTCTCTAGGTGATAATTCCATATGCATACAAAAGACACCTGAATTATTTCCTTAGAGGATTTCTAGAGAATTTGCATTCTGATTTGCTCTTCTTTTGCCAAAAAAGACTTACCACATCCACTATAGTCTACATAAGGTCCCTAACACCAGAGGAAGGAAAGAAAAACAATAAAAAGATAAATATGGTTCTGAAATAATATTTATATGACCCTGTTTTCCTGACTTACCATTAAAAAGTTTCTTTACAAATATATCTTAAGATATGTCTATTTGTCTAACTATGAATCTACTCTTCAACAACTCCAAATCGAAATAACTATATTTCCTTTTACTTTTTCATAAGCTTCAAGAACATTTAAGAGTCAGTCTATAAGCTATATGAATTTATTTTCAATACATTAGAAAAAATACATTTTTTTCTTTTCCTTTTTCAATTTTTTATTGTGTTCAATTAGCCAATATAATTAATTTTAATACAATTAATTTTTAAAGGATTTTTAAAAATATTTTATTTATTTGAGAGAGAGCAAGTGAGTGAGAGAGAGCATGAGAGGGGAGAAGGTCAGAGGGAGAAGCAGACTCCCTGCGGAGCTGGGAGCCCCATGAGGGACTCAGTCCCAGGACTCCAGGATCATGACCTGACCTGAAGGCAAGAATAGAGATTCTATTATGGAAAATATATCATACACACCCTTATCCATTTGTTCCATAATAGAGATTTTATTATGGAACCATTTGTTCCATAATAGAGATTCTAAATAGTTAATCATTGTCAAACCCTGCTTTCTTCTCTTCCCAGGAGATTGTAGGTTGAGTAAACTTTTTGGCAAGATGAAGGGACTGAAAGTGAGACTATTGCAGGAAATCTCAGGGTAGCTTTAGCTAGAGAATGGAGGTTAAACAACATCTGAATCTTTGCCACCTTATATCTGGCCTCTTGCCTCAAATCTACAAATGTGCTCTTCCTTACATGCATAAAACATTTATATTATCTGACAATCAGGGAAAAACCATTCTGGAGTATCTTCTTTGACTAATCTTTGAATTTATCACAAAGTATTCTACTTTATATTTATTTTAAATGTTAATGCTTTAACTGAAATATTTATGATTGAAAACAATGATAAATAAATTGCTGGGAGTACACCAAAAATAAAAAGCTTTTGTGTAGCAAAGGAAACCACCAACAAAATGAAAAGTTACCCTTCTAAATTGGAAAAGATATTTTCAAATGATAAATCTAATAAAGGATTATTATCCAGAAATACAGACTGTTGTTATGCCTCTCAACACCAAAAAAAGCCCATAAATAATCCAATTAAAAATTGGAAAATATAAACAGATATTTCTCCAAAGAAAACACACATGGCCAACAGACACATGAAAAGATATTCAACACTACACATCATCAGGGAAATGCAAATCAAAACCACAATGAGATTTCACCTAATTTCTGTCTGAGTGGCTAACATCAACAACTCAAGAAACAAGTGTTGGCCAGGATGTAGAGAAAAAGGAATCCTCTTGTACTGTTGGTGGGAAGACAAACTGGTGCAGCCACTGGGGAAGACAGTATAGAAGTTCCTCAAAAAATTAAAAATAGAACTATAATGCAACCCAGTAATCACATCTTGGATATTTATCCAGATGGGGGAAAAAAACACTAATCTGAGGGAATATATGCACCCCTGTTTATAGCAGCATTATTTATAATAGCCAAATTATAGAAATAGCCCAAATGCTCATTGATAGATGAATGGCTAAAAAAGGTGTGGTATGTATGTGTGTATGTGTGTATACACACACACACGCACACACACACACACAGTAGAATATTATTCAGACATAAAAAAGAGTGAAATCTTGTCATTTGCAACAACATGGATGGATCTAGAGAGGTATAATGCTGAGTGAAATAAGTCAGTCAGAGAAAAACAAATACCATATGTTTTCACTCATGTGTGGAATTTAAGAAACAAAACCAACTAATAAAGGGGTGAAAATGAGACAAACCAGAAAACAGACTCTTAACTATATAACTCTATGTAACTACAGAGAACAAACAGATAGTCATCAGAGGGGAGGCTGGTGGCACTACACTAAGACTCTTCCAGGAAATTTAAGAAGCATGCCCCCCCCAATCCATTTAGTTTATAAGTCTTCTGTATCTTTTTTTTTTCTTTTCTTTCTTTTTTTTTTTTAAGATTTTATTTATTTGACAGAGAGAAACACAGCTAGAGAGGGAACACAAGCAGGGGGAGTGAGAGAGGGAGAAGCAGGCTCCACCGAGCAGGGAGCCTGATGCGGGGCTTGATCCTGGGACTCCAGGATCATGACCTGAGATGAAGGCAGTCGCGTAACCAATTGAGCCAGCCAGATGCCCTTGTATCTTTTCTTATAATTCAAATCCACTTACTAGTTTCTAATCCTATCTCAGTGTGGATGTTTTATGAGGCTTATCTTCTATGAAATTCCATTTGTATAATTTAGTTATCTATAATAAATATTTAACTAAGCTACATGATTTTTACTTCACTTTTAACCACAAATTTTGATAGTGTTAATGTTCTTCATTGACATTGCTTCATTGTGTTCCACTATTTTTATTTTACCTCTTTGTATTCCTTACTTTCACTTATTATTATCCTTCCTCCTACTAGAACCTGCAAAATTTTTGACCCAACCTCCCTCACAAAACATGTTTATCTTTTAATTTTTTTATATATGAAGATATATGAAAGACTCATCAACTAATCTCTTGCCAGGGATTTGAAATATCTTCCATCCCTGATGGTCTATTTTCCTGATTCTTATTTTTAATAATGTAAAAATAAAATCATAATAATTATAAATATGATAATCTTTTGCTTTCTCTATGATGTTGCCTGGTACTGGCAAAGAAAAATCACTAAACCATGACGACTTAGAGCAAATTCATATTACTTAGGTTGTTATGTTTCAGTCTGCCTGATATATCATCTCTTAATCTATAGTTTATTATCATATTTAGAAGAGCAGTTAAGATCTTTTAAGAAATCATTATAAAACTTCCCAAAAAACAAAAATGCAGAACAAAATGGATTTGCTGGTGAATCTTAACAAACATTTAAAGAGCTGAGACCAATCTTTCTCAACTCTTTCAAGAAAATAGAATTTGGGGAGGAAACACTTGCAAACTCGTTTTACAAGACCAGCCTTTCCCTGATAACAAAATCAGACAAGTACTCCAAAAGGAAATGATAAGCCAGTATTCCTGATTAACACAGATTTTAAAAAACATCCTCAACAAATTATCAGCAAACACAATTCAACAATACATTAAAAGGATCATACATCATGATCAGATGGAGGTTTCCAGGGATGCAAAGATAGTTTAAAAATCAAAAATTAATCCATGTCAAACACCACATTAAAATTGAAGGATAAAAATCATATCATCTTCAATGAATGCAGACAAGTCATGCAGAAAATTCAATATTCATCTTTGATAAAAATTTGTAATAAAGAGGGTTTAGAGGAAATGTATTTCAACATATTAAAGACCATCTATGACAAGCCCACAGCTAAAATCATATTCACAATGAAAAGCTGAAATCTTTTCCTGTACAATCAGGAACATGAGAAGGATGCCAACTATTGCCACTTTCATTCAATATAATATTGGAAGTCCAACACAATTGGCTATTCAAAGAAATAAAAGACATCCAAATTAGTAAAACTGTCACTACTTGCAGATAACACTATTATGTATAAAAAACCCTGAAGAATGAACTAAAAACCATTAGAACTAATTAACAAATTCAGTAAAGTTGGAGGATACACTATCAAAATACAGAAATCTAATAATGAAGTATCAGCAAATGGCTAACAGACACATGAAAAAATGTTCATCGTCACTAGCTATCAGGGAATTTCAAACCAAAACCACATTGAGATACCACCTTACACCAGTCAGAATGGCCCAAATTAACAAGTCAGGAAACAACAAGTGTTGGAGAGGCTGCGGAGAAAGGGGAACTCTCTTACACTGTTGGTGGGAATGCAAGTTGGTACAGCTGCTTTGGAAAAGAACATGAGAGAGCACAAGCATGGGGAGCAGCAGAGGGAGAGGAAGAAGCAGGTTTCCCGCTGAGTGAGGAGCCTGATACAGGACTTGATCTTAGGACCCCAGGATCATGACCTGAGCCACCCAGGAGTACCAAGAAAAAAGTCTTTTGCAAATTTGGTTTCCATTATCCATGACACACTATTCTAAATTGATTTAAGATCAATGAATAATATTGCCACTGGAAACTAAGGAAAATAACACAATCTTTCCTTAAATAGGGGCACTGAAAGCCCAATAGCTAAACATACCTATGGTCCAAAGGAGAATCCTCATACATTTAAATGAAATGTTAATGATAAAGATTGGCTCAATGTACATGAGATATCTTAATATTGCTTTAAATTTCCTTATGCCAACCTTAGTGTATTAGTACTACAAAGAAGCATAACCAACAGATGATACATAAAGATTTATTGTATATATTTATTACAAGGTATTGACTTACTTGATTATGGAGACTAAGAAGTCCCATTATCTATCTTTTGCAAGCGGGAGACCCAGAAAGGCCAGTGATACAAATTTAAGGTCTGAGAGTCAGAAAGTCAATGGTATAGATTCAGGTTTGAAGCCTAAGAATCAAGTGTGGAGAGCAGGGAAGACTGATGTCCCAGCTCAAATACGCAGAGAATGCATTCAAGTTTCTTTGACCTCTTTGTTATACGCAGGTCTCTAATCAAGTGAATAATGCCCACCCACATTGAGGAAGGCCATTTTCTTTACAGAGTTCACTAATTCAAATTCTAATCTTTTTTAGACACACTCAGAAATAGTGTTCAACCAATCTAGGCATCCTGTGGCCCACTCAAATTGACACATTGTAAGATTAACTTTCACACTTGAGTTCCTTCTTTCAAGCCCTAAATATCAGTTTTGTGTACAATACAGTTGATTTCAATACTTGTTACTAATAATGATTCTTCTTCAGCACTTTTTTTATTATTCACTCAAACTTGCTTTTCTTAATTCTGTAATATCTGACACTATTTCTCTCTTCACTCTTCTGAGAGTTTACGACCAACATTTTCAAGAAGCTGGTTAATTTCCACCTGTTTTTCAAAATGCCTATAAGAAATATACCTCCTGTTTTCCTTTGGCTTTTGTTGAAGCACATTAATTTTTTAAGGCTACAGAAGGAAAATTATCACATTTTTTCTTTAAAGATGAGGAAGAAGCTTTCCTTGCCTCTTCAAGCTTCTGGTGGCCCCGGGTCTTGTGGCTGTATCACTCTAATCACTGCTCCTATTGTTCCCTGTCCTTCTTCCTTCTCCTCTGTGTATCTGTCTCAGTATATCACCCTCCTTAAAAGGATGCATCATTAAAAGCTCTTAATCCAGTAATCCAGTATGATCTTAACAAATTACATCCGAAAATGCCATATTTCTTCTTTTTAAAAATATTTTATTTATTTATTTGGCAGAGAGAGAGAGATCTCAAGTAGGCAGAGAGGCAGACAGAGAGAGAGGAGGAAGCAGGATTCCTGCTGAGCAGAGAGCCTGATGTGGGCCTCCACCCCAGGACCCTGAGATCATTACCTGAGCTGAAGGCAGAGGCTTAACCCACTGAGCCACCCAGGTCCCCTGAAAATGCCCTATTTCTAAACAATGTCACATTCATAGCTACCAGATACTGGGACTTGAAGATATCTTTTTGGAGGGTCATAATTCAACCCACTGCATGCAGGTAGAATTTCCCAGAAAAAAGACTCTGAGATGCACTTAGGAAGTTTAATGGAGAGTATTCTGAATCAAAAATGTTAGGGAGTGAAGGAAGCAGATTGGGCAAAGAGGGAATTTGAACTGTGGTGCAGTTACAACTATGACCTCAGTCTTTTGGGAAACTCTGGAATATAGTTCTACAGAATTATGCCCCATTATAACAAAAGGATAAGCTCCTCAAATATCCTGATTAAACATTACTGGATATGAGTCATCTTTGGAGATGACATTTGACAGGGAGTAAGGCAATTCTCTAAACCATAAGCAATTTCCAAAGAAAACTTCAGCAGACAACTCTCATCCAGCAACTCCCCCAGCACCTAGGTAAATGAGTGCTTCAGGTCTGAAATAAGTGTGGACAGAAGTTTGAGGGTAATCCAATGAATTTTACCCTTATATCACTGAATCTACATTCTTTTGTGACATAAGTTCTGGACAAAGCTAACCTAGGATTCTGGTGGGCCTCTTTATCAGGAGGATGTATAAGATTTGTGAATAAACTATATGCCACTATGGTTGATCTTGGGGCTGCAACTAATCCATGTTATTTCCTCCTCTACTACTCAATGTAGATTCCACTCATTCGCAGCTGGCAACTCTGCTGATCTGGGTGACCTGTCAGTTAAGTTTATACAGGTCTTATTTCTAAGAAGTGTGAGTCCTTAGTCACCATACCATTTCCTTTTCCTATCCAAACTGGGCAAGGAAATACCAAAACTTGCTTAAGTGAATCACTCAGGTATCAAACACATTCTTGCCAGCTCCACTTGATGATGATAGTTACCCCGCCAGGATAGTGATATCCCTCCTTTGCCTACTGGTCTCTTAGCACAATAAATCCAGGATATCTGCACAATATCTAAACTTGAAGTTTAATGGGTTTTTAGCTATCTGTTATGAGGGAAATATTCCTACTCTCGGCAGTAGAGAAGCAGCCATAGAAAGCTTCATGTGTCAGAATGAGTCATTGAAATTGATGGTAGCTGGAGCCATTTCTATTTCCACATCTATGTTCCCAGATCCAATACACATAATGATAATTTGTGTGTGTGTGTGTGGGTGTGTCTGTGTGTGTGTATGTGTGTGTGAGTACACTACCTCTCTAAGGATAGTAAGTAATCTTTGTGGGTTAATATCTCCAAGCTGGTTCCTCAACACATCAAAAAGTATTTCTATCATGCTAGTGGTTTTCTTTCTAGTGTATGTGTACACTACCTTTCTAAGGATAGTAAGTAATCCTTGTGGGTTAATATCTCCAAGCTGGTTCCTCATCACATCAAAAAGTATTTCTATCATGCTAGTAGTTTTCTTATAGCAAGCAATAAAACAAGGGGATACAATAGTTATTTGGTAATTGCAACACTTATTTTCCTATGCAATGAGACCTTAGGTCTCTTACAATGTTCTATAGGATCAAACATGCACTAAGCTCTTAGACAGTAATGTTAATAGATAGTAATGTTAATAGAAGACCTGAGGGGAGGAAATGCAAACCCATGCTTGGAATATGTATTGATTCCAGTTAAGATGAATTGTTGCCCATCCAGGATGAAAGGAGTCCAATTTAGCATTACTGATTGTAGCTTAATCAACCAAAGTTAAGGCAAACCTATGCGCCTTCTAGCCCTGGCCTACAAAGGTTGCCTAACACAGCTTCTTAGTGATCCTGGTGTCCCTAGCATCAAGACATTCCTCATGCCTTTGAGAAATGAGTGTTCTTGAAGTCCTCTTGGAGAACATATTCATCAAATTTTTCAGCATTACACAATGTAACCATTTTAACATGTCTACTTTAGATCTTGATTACTTTATACAACATCCGTCAAGGTAGCCCTATCATTTATGTGATTTATTATGGGCCATCTGTTTCCTCAAGCTTCCAAGAACCATCCTAGAACATCATCCAGATGCTTTACCAGGAAAGTGTCCCTTTATAAATAACTATCCATTTTTTTCATCCATAATGTAACATGGACAAAATGCCATCCCAGCTCAGAATAATCAAATTTTATGTCCCATCACCTTAATCTAGAACCTCAAGATTATGTTTCATAAATATCTTGTATTTAGCTGATAAATATAGACCGGGTCTTACAGCTCTTTTAGTAGATAAGGACAATTCTGGCTCAAATGTGTTGTGGCTTAGTTATTGTTCTGATGGTCATTGCGAATAAGAAGGAAGATCTTCAAAGTTGAAATATGTTGTTTTACAAGGCAGAGACATTCTAATGTCTTCACTTAAGTGGGAAGCATTAACTTAATATAAGGGTGGACAATTTCTTCAGACTTAAAGTTCAGAGGAATCTAGGAATTCAAAAATCTGATATTTCCACACCATATTTTAAGATCCCACTTCCTTCCAACATGGGCCTTGACCTCAGTAGGCAGACCAACCAGGATCTAGAATTCAACCTTCAAAGAACTAGAGAAGACTGAGAAAGAACTGAAATGTAAAGCCATGTGTAAGAAGTACTCAGGAGTGCTGTGCTCTTAAGATCATCTCATTATCTGAAAAATAATAAAAAAAAAATGTGAGATTTGGCAGTCAAAAGGAAGCTCTCAGTGGTTCCTACAGGGAGCTATTGATCTGAGTATTGTAGAGTTGCTTGTATTGAAACAGAGGCAATGTTTTAACAATCAAATTTACCAGCCATTTTACATGAACTATCCCAGGTGAGGGAGACCTGGGTAAGATGGTCTCTTCCATTCAGGGACAGCTATGAGGAGCTATTCTCATTTGAGAATATCCAGGTACCAACAATACCAGCAAATGAATGAGTGCTAGTTCTTGAGGGAGGTGGGAGCAGAGTCTGAGCAGCATACTACATTATCTACAATAGCTTTTGTTAGTATTGTGAATTTGTTTTAGTGTATAAATCCCATGATTAAGTTTTATATAAGTAAAACATACAAGAAAAAGTATGATACTAGAAACATCTTTAATAAAACTAATTGACCATATATTACAAATTTCACAATATTGGGAAACTGCTTATTGTTTCTTGAAAGTACATGAAGCTAACTTAAAAAAACTAAATAAAATAAAGTGTATAGAACATATCTCATGAAAAAAAGAGAAGAAAAACTACTAAAAGGAAACCAAGATTTCCTTGAAATAATATTGTACATTACATTTATATACATTGTAAATATATACATATACTTATACATTATATACACAATATACATGCAATATATATTATATATTATATATTATATATTACGTATATTATATAATATATGATATACAATATTATTTATATTATACATATTATAACAAGATTTGTAGTAAACAGTATTTCCTAATAAGAAATTAGGAAAGAATCTCATAGTCAGCCTTTAAAGATTTAGGGTGGTATGATGGGCACCTGGGTGGCTCAGTGGGTTAAAGCCTCTGCTTTCAGCTCAGGTCATGATCCCGGGATCCTGGGATCAAGGCCCACATTGTCGGGCTCTCTGCTCAGCAGGGAGCCTGTTTCCTCTGTTCCTCTGCCTGCCTCTCTGCCTACTTGTGATCTCAATCTCTGTCAAATAAATAAATAAAAATCTTAAAAAAAAAAAAAGATTTAAGGTGGCATGAAATGTCATCCCAACATAGAATAGTTCTAGCTATTCTCAAGGCACATATGCATTTATTTCATTTGAAATGTTTTTCCTTGATCTTGTTAGCACTCTAGCCACATCATTTTGACTCTTGACAGGAAAACAAACAAACTTGCAGATACAGCCATCTGTTGACTATTTTTCTTAGGACTTTCTCCTTCTTGATAGGAAAAAAAAAAAAGAAAAAAAAAGCCAGAGAGACAATTTCAATTGACACATGCACCCCCATTTTTTTTTCCTTTTTTCAGTCATACTAATATGGGACACAATAAAACACAACATTTAGAGGTGGTCCAAACTGCTCAAATTTGGAAGGTGCATGGTAAGGCAAAAGTTGGGCCAGGAACTTTCCCTGGAATTATATCAATCCTGTGGTACTTTGATTAGTCATTCTTGCCAACTGATAGTTTACTTCTGATCCTGAACTGTTGCCTCATTTGAATTCTGGAAAACATATCCCATTCCTTACTGCTGTAAAGTTATGAAAAAACAAATAAGTTTGTCTAATTCTATGGCAATGAAAATATGAGAACAAATTGAAGATACCATTAATATCAGGAGAGACAAATATATATGTTTTAAAGATATGTTAAAGTACTAGAATTCTATTTTGTCATTAAAATATATGAAAAATAATGTAAACTATACATTTCTACATAAAGAGAATTACAATTAATAAAATATTATTGTACATAAATAATGTCTGTTGTTGATTTAACTAAAAAAAAAAAGATAGTAGTTTTTCTTTTTTTTTTTTTTTAAGATTTTATTTATTTATTTGACAGAGAGAAACACAGCCAGAGAGGGAACACAAGCAGAAGGACCAAGAGAGGGAGAAGCAGGCTTCCCGCGGAGCAGGGAGCCTGATGTGGGGCTTGATCCCAGGTCTCCAGGATCATGACCTGAGCTGAAGGCAGTTGCTTAACCAACTGAGCCACCCAGGGTCCCTAGAAAACATTTTAAATAAAAATAGGAAGTTTGTTACTTGTAAGTATATTTGGAATGGAATAACTGTTTGGAAGTTGTTTTTCATTGTTGTTTGTTTTTAAGTAGGCTCCATGCCTAACGTGGAGCTTGAATTTATGATCCTGAGATTGAGTTGCATGCTTTACCAACTAAGAAGCCAGGCACCCCTGGAAGTTGTTATCTCTGAAAATATGTGAGTGTGATTATTTGAAATATCACCCTTCTTTAATAAATATTCAATATTTAAGAAAATAAGATTTTGTAGGAATGGCAACAAAAATGGTAGAGGAAGTACTTCAAAAAATAATCTCAATAAAAGCACTGAGAACACTTGCAGAAAGTGTCAGAATCCATTTTTTCAGAATCTGGAAATTAATCAAAGGCTTACAGCAGGTATTCAAGAACAATGACTTAATATCAGTAAATACAATTAAGTGTCATTTTAACTTACTCTATTGCCATCTCCTCTCCAGCTTCATGGCAGACTTGAAAAACTTGCCACATTGTTTACTAGCAACCAGGCAGTAAACACAAACACCTTTCAGCCAGTGGTGGGACCAAAAAAGGATTGGAGGTCTTTTAAAATCATATTCTGAGGATCATGGGGGAATAGAGGAGAAAATGAAATGAGACAAAACCAGAGAGGGAACAAACCATAAGAAATTTTTAATCTCAGGAAACAAACTGAGGTTTTCTGGAGTGTAGTGGGGTGGGAGGGATAGGGTGGCTGGGTGATGGACACTGGGAAAGGTATGTGCTATGGTGAGTGCTGTGAATTGTCTGAGACAGATGAATCACAGACCTTTAGCCCTGAAATAAACAATACATTATATGTTAATAAAAAAATAATAAAAAAAAGGAATATGTTTTGCCCTCCTCCCAATCATATTTCTAGGGATTTGTCATCTTTAAGATGTGCAATTGTTCCCTGAAAGACTTTTTTGGGAAACTTGGTCTTATTGTACCTCACTCAGGCTTTCCCAGAGTGAATAGAATTCTCCCAAGGAGGATTTATCATGAATAATCAAAGACAATTGTTAAACATTGCCTGAGGCAGTCAGTATTAATCACAGCAAAGAATAAGCTAATCAAAACACCTAGGAAAGGAAGCTGGGGAATGAGAGTTTCATAGTGATCTTTGAAAAGTTCTAACATATTCTCAGGAATAAGAATAGGGCTGTACTTCAGAGAAGGGTTGTGTACATACTTGGGGAAGACCCAAGAAGGCATTAAACTCATGCTTCTAACTTCCTGCCAGGAAGTGAAGACTAAGGCAGGGTTGTAAAGAGCTTGGAAGAGTGTTAGAAGTGTACCCCCAAAATACCCAGTAAACTCCTTGGAAAAGACTGGGAGACTTGTTTTCAGATCTTCAAGGAAATCTCTGTCTTTACTTACTAGCTGAACAGTCCGGTAACTAAGCAGAAACTTTAGGGCCACAGATGTCAAAGACTACAGCTTTGCAGAATTAGTTCGGAGAAGTCACTAGACAAAAAACAACCACCAAGAGAAATAACAAAATGCTACAGAAAGGGACATCTCTGATTTTTAGACTTGCCACATTGTTTAAAATAAAATATCTAGTCTTTCTAGTTATTTAGAAATGCTTGATGTATTTAAAAGTAGAAGTAGAGTAATGCTTCTTATAATTAGCTTTTAAAAACTAATAGGAAATATTATCTTTGGAAATGGAATTGCTAAACCCCCTCTATGAAAAGTATACTTGTTCCTTGGTTTGAGGGAGGTAGGAGGGAAGAAATTGCAGAAGATGTTTTGCTAGTGTGTGCTAGGAAATTTTAGCTTATCCATTGCCCTATATGTTATATGCATTTAATCTGACTATATTTATCGTATATATACTGGACAAATAAGTCCTAATTTTATAATATCTAGTCTATAAATATTAAAGATGTTACCAATGTATGAAAAAAGTAGAGTTAGTAAACTAACACATTTTGTACACTTTATGTTAAAATTCATTGAAAAGCTGTTTTCTGAAAAGTATTTGTAGAAATGACATTGTAGGGGCGCCTGGGTGGCTCAGTTGGTTAAGCGACTGCTTTCGGCTCAGGTCATGATCCCGGAGACCTGGGATTGAGCCCCACATCGGGCTCCCTGCTCGGCAGGAAGCCTGCTTCTCCCTCTCTCACTCCCCCCTGCTTGTGTTCCCTCTCTCACTGTGTTTCTCTCTGTCAAATAAATAAATAAAATCTTAAAAAAAAAGAAAAGAAATGACATTGTAGTCCCATCTAAGTGACACATAACCATTGTCATGTTTGTCAGCATTTTATTTTACTTACCTGTGTATATAGTGTATATAAAGGGCAACGAGTCCCAATTTGCAACATCTAGTCTTTCTAGATGTTGAAGGGATTGACAGTGTATGAAAAAAGTAGTTAATAACATATACATTGTGCACACTTTGTGTTTAAATTCATAGGAAAGACTATTTTGAAAACAAACTAGAGGAGTGAAATTGTTAAAAAATCCCCTCTAAGCATTACAGATGCTTTTATATTCCACTAGGTTGATAGAGATGAAAAGAGGAAGGGTTCTAAACCAGAGGAAGGGTTCTAAACCAGAGGAAAGGTTCTAAGCCAGAATATTCTTTCAGTGCTACTATGTATGTAGTGGACAAATAATCCTTACTTGAAACTAGTCTTCTGGATATTTGAAAGTGAACAACATGTTAAAAGCAGATAGAGTAATGGCACCTTTTAACTATTGTTAATTTATGGGAATGTTTGTATTTTGGGATGGAGCTGTTAAACTTGACTTCTTGGAGAGTATGCTGATTGTTCACTGGCTTTATTAGGGAACAGGGATGGGAGCAGGGAAGGAAGTGAGAAAAACGTTCTGTGCACATGAGTCTTTAAAGCTCTGTATATACATTTTAGTTAATATTGCTGTGTATCAAAAGAAACAAGTCCTAATACTCAAAGCAGGATTACTTTATTTTTTTTTCTTTCAAATGGAATTGGTGTAGTATATTCTTGGTTATCAAAATATTCATAGTTTGGGGACTTTGAAATGGTAAATATTCATGGTGTGTAAAAAAACATGATCTATAACTATGATATTAATTACATTAAAAAGCTTACTTTTGTAGATACACACATGGGACCTAGAAGTCAAACTCTAAGTTTCTCATGATTATGGATGACTTTTTTCTTTGCTGCTTGTGTTTTTCAGTTTCCTTTTATGAACATGTTAACTTAAAAAAAAAGTTTTTAAAACCTTAAACCTTAAAGGTAGAGGTAGTAAAATACTCCCTTTATGAATGCCCTTCAGTTAGTTTTTAAGAAAGACTGTTTTGGGAGAGTCTGTCAATCCACCTCTTAGAGTTAGATGTAGTCCTAAACTTAGTCATTAAAATGATAGAGGAGAAGAGATAAAGGGAAGGGCTTTTTGCTCATTATCCCCATATCTAGAAGACTGTTTTAAGTTATAACCATAGGTCTATATGTGCATTTTTATGAAGTACCTGTGTGTGTTGTGAACAAGGTTCATTATTTTATAACATCTAAGCTTTTTGGATGTCCTGAGGTGACAAAGTATGATAAAATGTACAGCTAGTGAATTAACCAATTTATACGTTTCTTTTTGTTATCATTGATAGGAAAGAAGCATCTAGGACAAGGAATTGTCATGCTGTCTCTGAGAAATGTCAGGACTTATTAGGTTGGCAGCAGAAGGGTAGAAGGAGGTATAGAGGGAGAGAGGTATGTGGATGTGTTCATACTTACATTGTAATGATATCTGTTAATGTGTTTGTGTGCCTTTGGCTGTATATAGGAATATATTAAGTGATTCAATGAAACATACCTCCTTGCTAATATCTGAATAGTATAAATTGGATAGTGAATTCTTCTAGAAGCATTATACATTGTGTACTCTTACTTTATGTCTCAATTTTAATTGAGCATTAAGGGAATGTAGTATTTTTATTGTAACTGTGCCAATATCTTTATCTAGAAGCCTATTTCCATTTTGGTCATCTATGAAGTTTTTGTCGCCAAGAAAGGCAGGATTACTTTTTTTTTTTTTCTTTCAGATGGAATTGGTGTAGTATATTCTTGGTCATCAAAATACTCATAGTTTGGGGACTTTGAAATGGTAAGTATTCATGGTATATAAAAAAGCATGATCTATAACTATGATCTTAATTACATTAAAATGCTTACTTTTGTAGATACACACATGGGACCTAGAAGTCAAACTCTAAACTTCTCGTGATTATGGATGACTTTGTTCTTTGCTTCTTGTGTTTTTCAGTTTCCTTTCATGAACATGTTAAATGTTTATTTTAAAAATAAAGTTTTTAAAACCTAAAAAAAATTAAGTCACTAACAAAAAATTATAAGACACATAAAGAAATAAGAAAGTATGGTTCATACACACAAAAATATAAAGCATATAGGTGGAAATGTCCCTGAGGAAGCTTAGATGTATTTTGTTGAAAATGATTTTAAATCAGGTATTTAAAAAATATATCTAAAATATAGAAAGCTGCATCTAAAGAGTTAAGGAAAAGTATAAGAATGATTTTTCACTAAATAAAAAATATCAATAAGATAGATATTATTTTTTTAAAAAGAAAGCCTCTATTTGAAAAGTTATAATAGCTCACATGAAAGATTCTTTAGAGTGTATCAACAGAAGCTTTGAGAAGGCAAAAAATTCACAATTTTAAGGTAGTTAAATTGAAATCATACACTCAAAATATTTTGGGGATTTGAAATACATATAGAATTAAGCAATATAAATATAAAAGGCAAAGATGAAGGAAATATATAGTACCAAAGTACTTCTTAGGTTCTACCACTACTGTGGAAGTAGAAAAATTACTCCAGCATTACCAAGGAAGTGATAAAAGTAATTTTTTGTATAAGACTATAATTAATAAGGAATGCTAGTTTATTTAATATTTTATTTATTTATGGATAGAGAGATCACAAGTAGGCAGAGAGGCAGGCAGAGAGAGGAGGAAGCAGGCTCCCTGCTGAGCAGAGAGACCCACATGGGGCTCCATTCCAGGACCCTGAGATTATGACCTCAGCCGAAAGCAGAGGCTTTAACCCGCTGAACCACCCAGAGTCCCAAATGCTAGTTTTAATTCTAAGAGAACAAGCTTTAAAAGGTAAATGTATAACAAGCTAATATATGGTACTATTTTTAATAGGAAACAAAGTAATCACAAATAAAGCATGTAAGGAAAGAAAAGTTATATTCTGCAAACAATAAACAAAAGGAGGGTGATTTGGCTATACGATGTCAGACACTTTAAAACTATAAATATTATAGGTAAAAACAAATATGATGCAGGTGTCAATTAAAAAGAAAGATCTAAATTTCTGGCAAATAGTCTTATTTCACAATACACAGAGCTACATTGGCTAAAGGTAGACTTGAAGAGTTCATATTTGTAATGGGAAACTTTAACAAACTTTCCCAAATTGCTAATAATTTATTTTTTTACCTTTATTTTTTGTAAGATTTTGTTTATTGATTTAACAGAGAGAGAGAGAGGGAGAGAGCACAAGGAGGAAGGAGCAGGAGAGGAAGAAGCAGACTCCCCACTGAGCAGGGAGCCTGATGTGGGGTTCAATCCCAGGACCCCAGGATCATGACCAGAGCTGCAGGCAGATGTTTAACCAACTGAGCCACTCAGGTACCCTGCTAATAATTTAAATACATAAGAATTTAAAAGCATTATCAACAAATCATGTTACTGATGTAGAGTACTGTACCCTATACAAATCTGTATAAAAGAATATGCATTTTTGGATGAACACAGAAAATTCTCAAAATTTGTTATATAAGTGTAATCATGCAAAGTGTTTCTAACATTGGGATTAAGCTAGGAAAAGACAAAAAAACAAGAAGAAGTCAAAATGTCTGAGTAGCCCATAGAATAAAGCAAAATTCACATTGGCTCTTCACAAAAGATGTAAAATCAAAATTCTTTTATTATAACCTAAAAACTGAAAAAAATACATCTCATGCAAAGAAAGTAATTGAAAGAAAATAATAGAAATAATAGCAAAAGCCAATTAAATGGAGAACAAATTAGGAAATGAACAACATCAATGCTGGGTCTTGGAGGAAAGCAATACAATTCATAAATAAGTTGGCAGATCAAAAAGAAATATGAGAAAACATTATTAATATGTGTTGAAAAATTAGGATATCAATGTAAATGTTTCAGATATTAAAATAGTAGAGATATTAATTATGTCAGAGATTGTTGCCAATAAAATGGAAAGTTTAGCTAAAATGCAGAAAAACTTTAGGAAGAAACTTTAATAAGGCTGAGAGAAGTGTAAAATATCAGTAATATGATATATAGTAAAAAAAAAAAAAGAAAAAAAACTAAGATTAAATATCTTCCCTTCAAAGAAACCTCCAGGACCAGATAGTCTTGCTGTTAAAAACTCCCAGTATTTATTTAAAAAAAAAAGGGGGGGCACCTGGGTGGCTCAGTTGGTTAAGCAACTGCCTTCGGCTCAGGTCATGACCCTGGAGACCCTGGATCGAGCCCCACATGGGGCTCCCTGCTTGGCAGGAAGCCTGCTTTTCTCTATCTCACTACCCCTGCTTGTGTTCCCTCTCTATCTGTGTTTCTCTCTGTCAAATAAATTAATAAAATCTTAAAAAAAGAGAAAAGCTTGATTAAAAGAATGAGATATTACTATATACCTATTAAAATGAACAAAATTCAAAAACATTGATAGCACTAAATGTTGGTAAGGATGTAGAGCCACAGGAACTCTCATTCATTGCTGGTGAGAATGCAAAACAGTACAGCCACTTTGGAAGACAGTTTGGTGGGTTCTTACAAAAGTAAAACAAAGAAAAGAAAAAGAAGGTTCAAAAGTGAATCACATTAGAGTATTGACTTATTATTAATTTAAAACAATCTAAAACTGAATTTAAGAACAGGACTAACAAAATTAGCTTAATAATTCAGGTATATTACACACCAGTCAATCTGAATGTGGCTTTGCTTTGCATTTCCTCACATAAGTATCACAGCTGGGATTCTGCTACATAATTCACTTTTTTACATCCAGGCTTACTGTACAGTCACAGTGAAATCTAATGGATACATATGCTTTCCTCTAATAACTATGTTTAAATTAGTGATGTTTTGTCTATAAAAAGTTTAATTTTCTTTACAAATATTACAGTAAAGCAGCCAAATGGATTCAAACAGTTCAGGTTAATGGTAAAGTTGGAGAACATGGATAATGTTACCAAACAAGGAAATATCTACAAATATGATTTACATACAATAATATAATATATTACAAGTGTGTTTTCTTTCTTTTCACTGTTCTTTTTGCTAGCTTATCTATAAAATCAAATCACATCCTTCCTAACTGAAAGCTTTCTGGGAGCATTAATATTAGAAAAATATTACTGTGAGGTCCCATAAAGTTGGACTTAATTTCTTTCTCTTTTTTGCTTTTTTTCAGATTTTATTTATTTATTTATTTATTTCACAGAGAGAAAGATCACAAGTAGACAGAGAGGTAGGAAGAGAGAGAGAGGAGAAACCAGGCTCCCTGCTGAGCAGAGAGCCCAATGCGGGGCTTGATCCCAGGACCCTGAGATCACGACCTGCGTGGAAGACAGAGGCTTAACTCACTGAGACACCCAGGTGCCCCTAAAGTTGGGCTTTATTTCTAAATGGCCTTATAAGTGGTTAGCTTTATGTTCTCATTTGAGTGGTGTCCAGAAAGCTTTCCTTTAAATATGTTTGGAATTCCAAGAGCTTCATCATTTTTACTGTTAAGGATTCATGACCTTCATATTGTTATTAAAAATAAAAAAAAAAAATCATTGAATGGAAGGTAAAAGCTGTATGTGCCTGAAGATTACACAAAGAATTCAGTTCAGAAGTCCATGTAACAAACAAGTTAGTATTGTAAGTTACACTTATGGTCTTGGTGGAACATACTTTATTAACTCCTTTCTTATTTGCAAGTAGCCATTTATTCTTCTGCAAATAAAATTCCATACTAACATTTCTAATATGATGATTTTCAAACATTTAGCCATTTCTGGCAACCTTCATCCTCACAAATTTCAAGTTAATTTACATGATATCAAACCCATCTCTGATTTCAATTTTTTATACAACTATTTCCAATAAATGACAAAAAATATAATATCTTAGCTTGAAAGAATTGCTAGACACAATATAATATTACCTAGAAGTACAACAGTGGAACTCAACATGAGCCAATCTCAGCTCATCAGCAATGCCACAAATACAAGCTTCACTTTGTTTTATGAACATCTAGAGCCAGAGGCTATAAAATTGTTGTGAGGGATTACCTACTAGGGACCTGTGTAGACTATGCTGGGAGTAACACAGAGGTCTTTTTATACTATTATCCATGTAATATAAATTCTGTATAGCAGAATTTAGAAATATAGGAAATGCTTTTTATATTATGTCCTAAGGAAGCATTTGCTCCAAATGCTAATATTCATTCTACCACACCATTCTCTAGAAACCTCATTTCGCACTGCTGCACATGTTTGCAACAATAACAGTTTTATTGGCCAACGTTCTCAGCACCAAGAGCACAAAAATCTATGTTGGTGAAGTACATAGCAACTATCCACGTGTGTGGGTGCTTGATTCCTGGCAGTTTACTTCAATTGTAAGACCAATGGCAAGAAATTCTTGTTTGTAAGTTCTCTCACCTCATTTGGAAACATTTATTTCTTTCTAACAGTCCCATTGGTGTACAGAAAGAAAAACAAAGTCATGTGAGGTTTTTTAAATAAAAACATGGTATGCTCTGCCATTTCCCTTGAGCAACCACATTCCATGTTTTAATAATTTTTTTCATTTAATTCAGAGTTGAAGCTGAGATGCCCAATTGATAGAAGTTTGCTTCTATCCATTTCTATTTCCTGCTACAGGAAACAAATAAACTTCACTATAAACACTATAAGCAGATGCATCTTTGGGGAAAACTTAGTAATATGCTTAATAAATATATTATTAGTTTTTCATATTTCTTCAAGTGCAAGGTATCATTATAGGAAACCAAATATCAAAAGTAGGTCCATATTTTTGGTTTAGTACTCATGTCACCTGAATGTCTTGTGATGAAAACTGATTTTGCTCTATGCTATTTGTGCACCATGAAACAAATAAACAAACAAAAAAACCCCACAAAGTTTCCTTTCTTTTTCTATTTTATAATTTCTATTTGGCCATAAGTCAGCAGTGATTTTAAACAGGAAGCCACTTTTTACATTTAGAAGTTATTTTAGCTGTGATCAAGTGGTTTTCAATAAAATTGAATAAACAACCTTTTAAATAATGTGAGTTTCCTTTGGTTCTTACCATCTTAATCCACTATAACAATATAACTGACTTCAAAATCCACTTCTGATCTCATTTTTTAAAATGAACAGTTATAGTTCTTAAATTGTAAGAAATTAGAGGTTTTACTAAGAGTTATTTAAATGAAAAAATTATAGCTTCATATTAGCACATCTGTACCTTGACAATCAAATGCATGAGTGCATTATAATTTCAGTGAATTATGCAAAATGCTAATTAAAAAGTCGAATTTACTAATCATCTCTCAGGGTTATAACTGGAATTGAATTCGAATAAGGACAAACAATTCCATGAAATGCATTTTCAACATGTAGTTTTTAGAGCTGCTTAGAAATGCCTACCAGAAAAACAATTTTTTTATATAGATGTTAATTGACTTTGTTGTGTTCAACCTATCAGAAATTATTGATTACTCCCTTATAAATTATGCTACACACTGCAGCTATGAATTTCAGATAATAGTGCATTATAAATATAAACAATTATAATAAATGTAGGTCTTGTGTATTAAATTAAGAACTGATTAAACAGTAGAAACTAGTCATATAATTTTCTACATCCAACATTTACCTTTTAAGCATAAAAATAAAATGTTTTATATATTTCCCATTTATATTTTCAATCTCTCACCTCTAAAAATATTTCAAAAATAACTCACTATATTTACTTCTACATATTATTTGGAATACTTGGATGTTTTAGAACATGGTACTATACTTTCTCAGATAAATATCTATATTCATGATAGGCAGATATATATTAGGTAGACTGGATAAAAATTAAAAATTTTTACAACTGCATTTTGAAAATAATATATGCTTTTTTAAAAAAGATTTTATTTATTTATTTGACAGAAACACAGCTAGAGAGGGAACACAAGCAGGAGGAGTGAGAGAGGGAGAACAGGCTTCCCGCCAAGCAGGGAGCCTGATGCAGGGCTCCATCCAGGGACTCTGGGATCATGACCTGAGCTGAAAGCAGTTGCCTAACCACCTGAGTCACTCAGGTGCCCCAATATATGCTTCTTTAATGTCTCTTCTAAAACTTTAAGATTTGGTGCTAAATAATCTATTTCTCTCTCTTTCTCATTTTGTTTTTCAAAGCTATAAACAATAGCAAAGAATAATTCTATCTCCCTGATTCTGCCCATACAAATTCTTCCCTGCGTTTTAAGGTTCACATGAGATACTGCATCCTTATGAATAGAGTAGGTAGGAAAGGAGATCGTGGACATGAACTCACTGTCTTCTACTGGATAACTGAGTAAAATAAAATAAAAAATAAAATAAAATAAAATAAAATAAAATAAAATAAAATAAAATAAAATAAAATAAAATAAAATAAAAATAAAAATGAAGATAGTCTGGTAATACTTCCAAAATGATGACCCAACATACTTTATATGAGAAAATATGAGTATATAAGTTGAATTAAATTCAGGTCACCAGATTTATTAAGTCCAAATTGGTTATAGAAGCTTGATGCTTCTCAGTAAGTATCTGAAATTTACTATTAATTTCTGGATGCCTTTGGCAGTCAGTGTAAAATCATGTCTAGTGAAGTCCTACTTTCAGGATTCATTTGGCAATGCCTCTTTTGATTATTAAATTTAAGTGCTTATTACCTGCAATTCTATAAAATGTTTAATGTTCCAAGACAGGTATTTGTAGAGACTCAAAAACCTCTGTGTTGTAAGGACAAGGTAGATTCTGCCAAACATTTTAATGCCACTGCTGGTCACTCAGGCTATAATTGGCTCTAATTAGCTCTCTCATCCAGCTGTAACATTCTTTACCTGCAGCTGAGAGGCACTCAAGAGAGTGGAAAAACCTCTCCTATTGAGTATTTGAAAACATCAGCTAAATCCCTGCCAATATGATCATTATAAATGAGCTGCAAACCCATTAACTCTGATAGGAAATGGTTTGTGGGAAGTGAGATTTGATCCAAACTAGCCCCACAATAATAGTAATCAATGTCCAGTGAAAACAATTCCACTATGTGAACATGGGCCATAAGTAAAGGACGTATTTAAAACAGTAGACTGAACAGGCTGGGTGAGAGTTCAATTTTTTCTGTTTATTCAGGTTACTTTCCGCTTTACATATAGACTTAGGGTTTTTGAAGTTCATGAATAAAATGTTCTTTCATAAATTCAGAACTTCCAGGTTTATTCTAAAACTTAGAGTGATAATAAGGGAATGATATCACTGCTATATAATTTTTCCCCATGGATAAAGAAATGATATATGCACATTCACTGAAAACCCTATACAAAAGTCTGAGAATACTTTCTCTTCAATCTTCTTTGATTGACTTGAAAATATTTTCCTGCTTTCTCAAATGATAAGAACTAGCAAAAGAAGATGATATATATCCTGATGAAAGGTAAAGGAGGAAGAAGCTCGGGCTTAATTCAAAACAATACAAAAATTGAAAATAATTTATTGTTATTTATATTAGACAAAGATTATATTAATTTTTAAGTGTTACTATAATTCCTAAGACTTTATTTCTGGATATGTGTAAAAGAAAGAATAAGTAGAAAACCTATCACAATAATGCTAATGTAAAACTAAAATAAGGAGTAGAATGGAAATCAAAGGTGTGGCAAATACAGTTTGTTTACATTCATAGCTAGATAAATTGTTCTGTTTCCTGTGGTTGCTTCTCCAATCGAAAAGTTTCTATTACTTCCATATTGGAAGCTCCATTGTTGAAATCATAGATTTTATATCTCTATAAAAAATGAGCTCTAAAATTATGACTGCCATAATCCAAAGGAAGACAATTTAATAAAAACAAAACAAAAAAATAAATTGCCCTTTCTTTGATGACGGTTGAATCTCCAGTAGCAGCAAGTCTTTACTGAGTATTTACAGAGAAGTATACATAAGCCCTAGAAATACAGCAAATCTTAATCTTTGAAGAACTCCTATTTGAGGAGCATACAATGAGTATGTAAACAAGATATCACTAAAATGTAGCATATTCTGTGGGTTATATAGTTGAAAAGAGTAAGCAAAATCTACTCTAAGACCATTGTAGAGTTTTATAGAAAAAAAGGCCATTAAGTTGATCTCAATGGAATGGTGAGATTTAGACTTGAATAAAAGAAGGTAAGAGGTATTTCAATTAAGATTGCTATGATAGATATTAATTAGGGAATAATGCAAAAGCAATTTGCTTATAACAAAAGATTGGTGGAGGGCAGACACAAAACATATATGCCATCATTAAACTATATTTTCTCTACAAAACTTTGTGTGATTCTATGAAATTATCTGGTAGAAATGGGATTTAAAGGAAAGTCAAAATACTTTTAAAATATAATATTCTTTTTATCAAATTAATCTTGATTAGGCATTTTGTTCTTTTATGTTCTGTTGGAATATAATATATAATACATATCTACTTATATTTCTAATCATACTTTCTTATTAACTTTGGCCATTTTTTTATTATTTCCCAGTCATTTAAAATTGTTTCTTTTGTTTGAAAATCAAACAAGTCAAATTTCAAAAGGATTGTCAATATACATTCTTCCAGAAGATTTATTAAAAATGACTTGCTTCAGTAACATTGCTGTCAATTCAATATTAGTGACTATTTAGCTTAGAATAATTTAAACCAGAGGGAATCTGGTGAAAGATTTAGGTAAGTAGAATATAAGTGAACTATGGTTTCAAATATCTTGTACTTTTAATGAAGATAATTGGGCAATTTATAGAACTATAACAAGTCTCCTACACAGGCAAATTTAAAGACCTAAAGATGTTAACATGTGAAGTCTTTATGTGAGATTCAACTTAGAAACTTCTAGAGGTAGGTATGTAAAGTATACACCCTAAGTTATTACTTTAAATAAACAAAACACTCTTATCTTTGCATTATGCATTATCCTATGAAATAAAAAAAAAGTCCATGCTGACCTGCCACTAAATGGTATATTTTTATGGTCTATATCTATTCAAGGAAAAATTTTCAGAGATGGCATAATTTAAACTTGCATATTTTTTCAACTTTTAAAAATTATTATTGAGTATTAACCTGAAATTTTAGCTTCTACATTCTACTTCTCATTGAGCTTTTCAGTATTTTCTTCTGGACTGCTGAGACCAGACATCTCTGCCTTCTGATTCCTAAGCCTCCCATAGCATTACTATATCCAGCTGACTAGGCTCAGTGCCTGGATCGTGGTCACCCCTGAGGCTTCCGCTGTTCTACTTGCTCATCCCCCTTGTTGTAATACCTTCACCTGTGATTCATAAAAGCTAGATTATAGTTCTTCAGTGAAAAAAGGTATTGTCAGCTCATATCCATATACATATTCTCCCCAAAATGAGGAAATTCAGTTTTAGCTTCAACATATAGAGAGCATAGAACTTCTTAGTCTTCAACAACAACAACAACAACAACAACAACAACAGCAACAGCAACAAAAGTGCTGTACAAACTGAAAATCAAAAGCTTTTCTTGGACCCATCAGAGAACTGAGATAGCAGGACAAACTGTCATTCTAAAATTTTGAGAGACTAGGGAATCTACAATATATAGGTTCTAGGAATTGCTTACTGGGACCAGAAGTCACTGGCAACCATAAAGTGGTAGAACACTTAAATACTAATGTTGAATTACTGTAAGGTGAGTGCAGAATACCATGAGAGGGAGAAACTTCCAGAAAGGATACAATAATTGGCAGGCCTCCACACTCTCCCTTGAGGAACTTGAAGAGGTTCTCTGGTAAAGTTCTGAAAAAGATCCCCTCTTGGCCCTGGCCCTAAAATAGCAAAACCCTAAACACTTCTAACAAAGACTTAATCTCTATGGCAAGAAATTTACCAGAGGACAATTGTGAAAACTTTCCTTAGCAGGAGAAAGGAATTCTGCCCTACTTCTGGCTGCTCTAGTCTTGCATTACCTATGGAAAAAATCAACAGAGGACAAGGCTTCAGATTATTGCAGCCAGAAAAAGAATTCAGGATAGGAGGAAATAAAATTTATTCTGAAGGAGAGAGGAAAATACTTGTAAAGGACACACCTGTAAACCACAGTCTCACTAAAAGACAAAGAATCAGATTATAGAAATCACTGCACCACAACAATAAGCCTCTAGTATTATAGCAATGGATTACAGTTGATAGAGCTGCATGATATGGAATTTTTTTCAACAACAGTATAAAGGAAAGCAAGAAAGCCAAGAGGGAGAACAAAAACAAGGACGCTAAAGCAGCTTGAAGGCTCTTGTACCTATAATTACAATATCAAAATAAAAAGCTAGACATGAATTAGTGAACATGTAGTCAATATTCCAAAACTGAAACTCAAAGAAGAAATGAAAATAATTGCAGAAAACTTGGGAAAATATTAAGAAAAAATAAAAATATAAAAAACACAGAAGTGATAAAATTTAAATATATCAATATAAGCATATTATATATAAAATCTAAAGCAATCAATAAAACACAGAGACTGTAAGACTGCTTGAAAAATTGTCCTGGGGTCAATAATATTCTGCTTAATATGATGACACCAAATTACAGATCTAGGAAGCTCAGAAAATATCAAGTCAAAATAATACTAAATGTTTATATATCTAACAACAATGTGCAAAGTACATGAGGCAAAACTGATGGAACTAAAAGGAGAAATAGACAAACCAGTATTGTGAGTTAATCATTAACATCCTGTCAGCAATTGATTGATAATGTAAGTTAAGAGTAAGAATGGAGATGATGTAAGTAGTATTATCAATCAACTTTATCTAGTTGACATTTATAGAATATTCCATCCAACGATCGTAGAATACACATTCTTCTAAAGCTCATATGGGGCATTAACCAAATAGACCATGTCCAGTACCATTAATCACACCTTAACTGATGCAAAAGTATAGATATACATTCGCTGCCAGACCACAACAGAATTCAAGTAGAAATCAATAACAAAAAGTTAAAATTTTCCTGCATTTTTGGAAATTGCACGGAACACAATAAAATAATCCATAAGTCAAAAAGAGAGAAATTAAAGATAATTTGATAATTGTTGAATTACATTAAATAAAAATATAATTTATCAAAATATTTCAGATCCAGTGAAAGCAGTGCTTAGATATATTCATAAATATATGTTAGAAAAGATAAAAATCAATATCTTCAGAAACTATATAAAAAGTATAAAATTAAACATACACTAGTAGACAAAAGTAGAAATAAAAGTTAGACAAAACTGATAAATCCTTAGCCAGGCTCAGGAATAAAACAGATGTTAATGCTAATCACCTCATTAACATTAAAAAGCTACTAAGAGGATACTATGAACAACTTTTCTTTACAAATAGGAAAATTTTCATGAAATGAACCAAATACTTAAAAGACACAATCTATCAAAACTCACCTAGAGAGAAATAGATAACCCGAATAGCCATATATGTATTAAGTAAAATGAATCAATAGACATAGACATTCTCAAGGAGAAAACATCAGACAAGATTGTTTCACTTGTGGATTCTACAAAGCACTTAAGACAGACATAGTACCAATTCTATGTAATCTCTTTCAGAAAATAGAAAAAAGAAAAATTCCCAAGTCATTACTTCTATATTATTATATTGGGAATAAATAAGTACACGAATGGTGGATGGGGGAAACAAAGTTTTTCCCTTCTGGAGTGGAAAGTTACATAGGCACAAAGAACAAAGGTTAGAATGAACCATTTGGCACTAAATTAGAATTGAAGATAGTACAAACTCAGGTGTAGTTTAAGATAGTAGATAGATAGGGTGCCGGGGTGGCTTGGTGGATTAAAGCCTCTGCTTTCAGCTCAGGTCATGATCTCAGAGTCCTGGGATCAAGTCCTGGGATCAAGTCCTGGGATGGAGGCCTGCATCAGGCTCTCTGCTCGGCAGGGAGCTTACTTCTTCCTCTCTCTCTGCCTGCTTCTCTGCCTACTTGTGATCTCTCTTTGTCAAATAAATAAATAAAATTAAAAAAAATGATAGTAGACAGATGGATCAAAACATTTTTGTGTACACATGGTTATTATATTCACACGTATTTCCTAGCTATGTCCTCTGAGAAGGCCTGGAAAAGTAATATTCTGGTAGCAATAAGTGTACACAATGTCCAGGTTCTGATTTTAATATCATTTTTCAATAAATGGCAGCAAGGCCCCTTGGGAAAATTGGATTCTAGAACTGTAAGGAAGAACTCAAAAAGAAAAATTCTGCAGTTGTTTCAAATGAATGCAGGATCCACTAAAAGGAGCTCCTAGTACCCTAATCTGAAACAATTTGGGAAATCAAAGAAATGATGGATATATTGGATAATATTGGATAATGGAATGTGAATGTTGGATAATGATTCAAAACACAAAATATACATGAATCCATATTGTTATAAATCTGTTACTGGGCAAATAAATGAATGAGGAAGAACAGACAAATCTCTAGCATGGAAAATACCAAATCATTGATGTATATATACTCCTTAAGGAGGTATAGCATTACACCCATCCCTTAATTTTGGACTATGCGTATGTTGCTTTCTAATGATTATAGTACAGAAAAGAGGAGGGGAGAAACTTTAGAGCAGAGACACCTGAGAAACATTACCTCAGCCAGATGTCCAAGATTAACAGCATCAGTGATAAGGTATGGTAATAGCATATATACCCATTCCCTGATGAGAATAGCACTTTACTCCTCTTTTATCCCTTCCAAAAAGGCATAACTACAGTGTAACCATGAGAAAAACATCAGACAAATCATAATTGGAGAACATTCTACAAAATATTATACCAGTGGTAGATACATCCCATAAAGTGGCAAGCACATTTATTTATTCAGTTAATTCAATCAGTCAATAGTTTATTGAGCACAATGGTCTGGTTGGTTTTAGATACTAAGATTATAGCAGGAACAAACTCAATAATATCCCTATAATCATGGGGTTTACATTCTGAGGAAGGAAACAAGTGAATAAGATGTAACATGACATCCTGGATGAGATTCTAGAACAATAAAAGGACATTAGGTAGAACCTAATAAATGCAAATCAAGGTTGGATTTTAGCCAATGACAATGTGTCAAGTTCATTCAATTAGTTCATTAATTTGACAAATGTACTATACTACAATGTTAATAATAGGACACATGTGTGCAGAGGACACAAAACGTCTGCAATATCTTTGTGATTTTTTTTTTTGCAAATTTATAACAGATCTAAAATGAAAGATTTAATAAGATTTTTTTTTCTTTTTTAAAGGATACATGGAATCTCAATATTGGTTCTACATCCATCATGTGTTGTACTGAAACCAGTTGTTTTCACAGCTTATTAAGATCTTCATGATAAGGTTCTTTTTAATGCAGGGGCCACTGCTAGCCCATGCAATATGGTTTTATACATTTGATCTTTAAAGAGGCTTATAGGTCGAGGCCCACATCAAGGGTCCCGCTATGCGGGAGTCTGCTCCTCCCTCTCCCTCAGCTATCCCCCCTACTTGTGCCCACTCTCTCTGTCAAATAAACAAAGAAAATCTTAAAAACAACAACAACCACAAAACAGCAACTAAACTTTCTCCTAGGTTTCTTTCTCCTCCTTATATATATTTGTGTATGCAAGTGAGTGTGTTGGGTTTATGGACATTCCTAACTCCGCCAGGTCCTATCCAGTTCATTGCTGGAAAAGGACTATCTATCTTCTTCCAATAGATCCAAACCCCAGATCTTCCTTAAAAAAAAGAAAAAATGGCATCATAGTAATTCTTCACTTTTGAAATGTGTTTATATTTTATTTCATCACGTTTGTTGATCCTTCACACAATTTCATTAGGATGTGAGCTTCAATTATTTTTGATTTTCTTCTTTAATATGCCACCTTGGCAAGAGTGGAGGGCGAGTGTGAATAGAGAAGATATTAAGCTTAGGTCAAACATAAATTACCCACAGTCCTTTTATTAACGTCTCTAATTTATCCACATCTACGTTCTCTAATAAAGAATAAAATTCATGTGCAATAATATTCCTGTGCCTGTTCTGTCCAGCAGGAAAAACAGCTGTGTCCAACTGAGGGACAAACATAAGGCACCACCATTGTCATGCTAAATCAGCTTCAATTACACAACATCTGCTTTATGTTCAGATTACAGGACTGTGATTTTTCTAGTCATCATACTACTTTTTATGTCTCCCAACTACCTCTATTGTAAAGTCAAATTGATACTTAAATCAGTTCCTTACCCCTTATTCATTCTTCTACTTCAGTACAGAACTACTATGTATAACACTTTTATCCTAATTTTTGTTTTCAATACACTAAAGTATATTCTACTTTGGACATTTTAGGAAGAACAATGAATAGGGAAAATTTTAGGACTGATTTCCATTATACTTTTGAATCATGTCATGGAATCACTTGCCTACTCTTCATAGATTCCAAAGTGGTAAGTACATGCATTTATTCACTCAGTCAACAGTTCGTTGAGCACTATAGTTTGGTCAATTTTAGGTGCTAACAAACCTGATAACATCTCTACAATCATGGAATTTACATTCTGATAAAAAAGGCTGAAGTAAGATGAAGTTTAATATATAGTGGTAGCTAATAAGGATGAAAATGAACAAAATAGAGAGATTAAAAGTTTCAGAAATTGAGCATAATGTGCAATTTTATACGTAGTAGTCAAGAAAGGTGACTTTGAAAGTTTACTCTGCTTCATGGTTAAATACTGTTTTAACTAGAAATAATACTAGATATTTTTTCCATATCACTGTTCAGTTGTGACTTGGCTTCACAGAGATAATACACACATTATAATCAATGACAGAAAATGCCAATAAGGTATATTGATTCACCCATAAGTTTAATGTTGGAGAGTGGCTCATAAGGTATACTTCCATAGGACATAACATTTCATGACTTAAATGCTATGCATAGGCTACTGCCTGTTCCCCACTCTTCCCTTAAAAATAACTCACCTGGGTTAAAGGTGGCTCAGTGGGTTAAAGCCTCTGCCTTCAGCTCAGGTCATGATCTCAGGGTCCTGGGATGGAAGCCTGCATCAGGCTCTCTGCTCAGCAGGGGGCCTGCTTCCTTCTTTCTTTCTGCCTCTCTGCCTACTTGTGATTTCTCTCTGTCAAATAAATAAATAAAAATCTTAAAAAAAAAAGAGTCTTTAAAAAAACCCAACTCACCTGACTTAATCCTACATGTTCTTTCAATCCTTAGTGAAATATCACGTTCTCAGGGTAACTTGTTTAACTTTCACTTTGTTCAGGGTCAAGTATAAAATGATTTGGTAGTTTCTTGTGTTTACTCATGGAACTGTCACCAGAATTTTAATTATATCTTATTTGCATGAGCATATATTTAATACCTGTTTCTTCTATTGGGATATAGCTTTAAGACAGCAGAAGTATAGGTTTCATTCCTGGTAAATTCCTAATCCTTATCAGAATACCTGAAAAATCCACATTTACTTATTTTTTTTCCGTATTTACTGATTTTATAAATAAATTAATTCTTTGTCATCATTGAAAGGAAAGAAAAACTTGTTAAAGGTTGAAATTTTTATCTGATCCTCTTTCCTTCTCATAACATTTTGCTGCAATATAAATAATTATATCAAATTTACCATATTTTTATACTTATTATAAAATAAAATACATATTTAGCAGCAAGTCCTCTCATAAAACTCATTTTGGGTTTTTTTTGTTTCTTAAGATGGCTTAGAGAGGCAGTCCAAAAAGGCAATATAGGAAATCCCTGAACTCTTTTCCTCCCACAGACACATGAATTCTACACCTATATAATATAGAGCAATTCCTTTTCAAAAGGAATGGAGGGCTAATTGTACATTTTCTGCATAATAAATGATAGAAGGACTGCATGGAGAAAGGCAGGAAAGATGAAGACTTGAGAACAAGAACCCTGACACCAACATAGCAACTTGCACTGGGAAGCATGCCACTGAGGGGCTTGCATGCAGACTCATCTCCCCTGAGGCTCAGTGGGAAAAAAATAATAATAATTTAAAAGGAAACTAGATTATAAGTGAGGAAACACCATTTACTAAATCTAGAGTGTTCATCAAGTTGGTGGGGGAACTGCTGGAACTTTCTCCAGCACTGGATGTGCTAGCATGCCCTATTTTTTACTTTCCCACTCCACCGAAATGGTGAGTGGAAGCAGCGTCCAGGCACACTAGCCAGCCTTCTATGACTGCCCCAGCCCATCCCAGCATTCTGGCCCACACCAGCAACATCTTCCCTACCCAAGGTTGATGCAACATGGCATAGGGCTGGGAAACCCTGGCCTGAACAGAGCATAGTCATCCCACCAAGACCACGACCTCTTTGGACCCTGTCCTCTTCAGTCCCAACTGTCCTGCCAAGGTGACTCCAGGTGATATACTCTCAATACCCCCAAGCTTGTACCCAAGCCAATCTGCAAGGGAGCCCAAGCATTGCAGACTATAGGTCCCCCCACATCCCATGACTACTCCAGTTCCCCATATTTCCAGCTACTAGCATAGTGTATTCTAGGATCCTCCCTATCCTATGCCCAATCTAATCCTCCCTGTCAAGGTGGCCCTGTGTGTTATACCTTGGGATCCCTGTCACCACCCGGCTCTAGCTCTAGTTGTCCTGCAAGGTGGCACCAGTGTAGCACACTCCAGGACCCCCCATGCCTGCAACCATTCCAGCTCCAGCCATCTCATCAGGATGACCCTGGGGTGTTGGGACCCCAGCTGCTATAGCTCCAGGAAGCCTACCAAAGCAGCAAGACACACCTGTTCTACATAGGGAATGCTCTTACATAAGGACACTCCTTCAAGACTGGGTGAAGTCTTGGGGCTAAACAATACTTTCATGAATTAAAAACAAATACAGACCATCCTGATTCCCTGGGTTGCAGGAAGAATGGGTGGCACCAAAGTGCTATGCTGTTCCCAGGCACTTGAGCCAGGAAGCCAGCAGAGAACAGCAGTTCTTGGTGCTGGCTTTCTGCTATAAATTGCAAACTGCCCCGTGGTCCTGCAACCACTTTCCTGGGATGGTTCAGCATCTCATGCTGAGACTCTCCCTGGGAGGAACAGTGTGAGTCCATGCCAGGAGCATCCATGAAATTTGGAGTTTTGAAACTGTCAGGGCCTAAGATAAAAAGTCTCAGACATGGGCAGAGTAAACACAGGATTCAGAGGAAACTGGGAAACAAATAAACAAATAGGATGATTGACTGCCTTTCCATGAGGATTCACTGAAGAATAGGGGGCATGAAATTTTAGCCCTGAGACTAAAGAGTAGGCCACAACCATTTTTATCCTGCCCATCAATGCTGAAAGCCTTCAGTGAACAAACAATGCTGCCTAGTGGACTAGAGCCATGTACACCAAATCGTGCTTGGGTGCATCCATGGATAACATTTCCACTGAAACAAGTCACCTAAGAGCAAGTGCAGCAGGTCCTACCCCAGAAGACCAGCACAAATAACTAGCCCACACCAAGTTTATTGATCAGAGTGCTGCAAAGCTTTCACTCTATGGGAACTAAGATTAAGATTTCTTTTTACTTTTCTTCTTAATTTCTTTTATTTTTATTTTTTTGTCATTTATCCTCTTATATTTTCTGATTCTTTTTATTTATTCATTTAAAATTATATATATATACTTTTCATATATGTATGTGTGTATATATATAGTCTATATATATGTCTCTCTATATAAGTATATATATTTATATGTCTACTTTTAATTTAGTATTTTTTTCATCTTGGGATACAGATTTTTGACAAGCAGACCAAAACACACCCAGGATGTAGGGGTTTTTGTTGTATTCTTGTTGGGGGATTTTATTTTTCTTCAGTTTTTGTTTGTTTTTACTTTTTGTTTTTTGTGTGTGTATTTATTTTTTGTTTTTGTTTTTCTTGTTATTCTTTTTTCTCTTTTTTGGACAAAACTACAAGATGGAGGAATTTACCCCCAAAGAGAGAACACAGGGTAGAACTCACAGCCAGGGATTCAGTCAATACAGATTTAAACCAGATGCCTGGACTAGAATTTAAAATAAAGGTTATAAGGATATAAGCTGGCTTGAAAAAAGTATAGAAGACACTAAAGAAGTCCTTATTACAATGATAAAAGAACTAAAGTCTAGTCAAGCTGCAATTAAAAATACTATAACTGAGATACAAACACAAATGGGGCCACAAAAACAAGCATAGATGAAACAGAGGATCAAATCAGTGATATAGAAGCTAAAATTACAGAAAATAATGAAGCTGAAGAAGGAAAGGTAATAGACCACAACGGTAGACTTAGAAAACTCAGTGACTTAGTAAAATGTAATAACATTCATATCATAAAAGTCCCAGGAGATGAAGAAAGAGAAAAAGAGACAGAAGGTATAACCTTACAGTAAGTAGTTAAGGGATACACAAAGGTGTAAAATATGCCAAAAATATAAAAGTGAAGGAGTCACTTTTATATTTTTTACTTTAAAGTCAATTATCATACGGCTTCACTTACTTGTGAATCATAAGGGAATAACATGGAGGACATTAGGAGAAGGAAAAGAAAAGTGAATTGAGGGTAATTGGAGGGGGAATTGAACCATGAGAGACTGTGGACTCTGAGAAACAAACTGAGGGTTTTAGAGTCAATGGGGGTAGTGGATGGGCACGCCTGGTGGTAGGTATTAAAGAAAGCACATATTGCATGGAACACTAGATACTGTACATAAACAATGAATATTGGAACACTGTATCAAAACATAATGATGTATTTTATGGAATCTAGAAAAAAAATGAATAAAACAACACAGATTCATAGATGCAAAGCACAAACTAGTGATTGCCAGAGGGGAGGGGTAATAGGGGGATAGGCAAAAGAGATAAAAGGGTTTAAGAGATACAAACATCTAATTATAAAATAAGTAAGTCACAGGGATATAATTTACAATACAGAGAATATAGTAAATGTGATAACTCTGGTGACAGAAGTTAAGGACACTTCTTGTGGGGGTCATTTTGTAATGTATAAAAATATCAACTCATTGTGATATATGCCTGAAGCTAATAGGGTTTTGTAAATCAACTATACTTCAATAGTTTATTCATTTATTTATTTATTTATTTATTTATTTATTTATTTATTTATTTATTTATTTATTTATTTTCTTTTCTTAAGATTTTATTTATTTGACAGAGAGAAACACAGCCAGAGAGGGAACACAAGCAGGGGGAGTGAGAGAGGGAGAAGCAGGCTTCCCATCGAGCAGGGAGCCCGATGTGGGACTCGATCCTGGGTCTCTGGGATCATGAGCTGAGCCGAAGGCAGTCGCTTAACCAACTGAGCTACCCAGGCGCCCCTATACTTCAATAGTTTAAATACAAATAGTTAAATAATATGATGTAATTGGCTTACACTCCTAACAAGGAAATATACTTATCAAAATGTTTAGCACTGTTTTAGAAGTTAATTCAAAATTAACTTTTTCATCATTCTAGATATCTCCAATTATTTTTCTCTCATAATTCATAAATTTTAAGAAAACTCTCCTTTGTATTAATTTATATTTATGTGCATATTATTTTGGAATGTTTTTTTTCACCAAGTCAGAAAACAAATATATGACGGGCGCCTGGGTGGCTCAGTTGGTTAAGCGACTGCCTTGGGCTCAGGTCATGATCCCAGAGACAAGGGATCGAGTCCCACATCGGGCTCCCTGCTCGGTGGGAGGCCTGCTTCTCCCTTTCTCACCGCCCTTGCTTGTGTTCCCTCTCTGGCTGTGTTTCTCTCTGTCAAATAAATAAAATCTTTAAAAATAAATAAATAAATAAAACACAGTCTGAATTACTCAAGCACAGTGCCTCAATAGTGTTCAATAAATACTTAAGTGTTAACTAACACACTTACTGACTTCCCCCACATATATATGTTTTTTAATTGATAATGTGCAAATAAATTGCATCACCCCATAGTGTTATCATTTGGAACAAATAAGAAAAAAAAAGAAGACTGTTTTCAGAAGATCTAACAATGTCAAGGAACAGAAAATATTGTTATTCTAGCTATTATCACCTTTAACAGGGACAAGGAAATTTCTTTTTTATGTCTTTCATTCTAAATCTATTATGAACCCCCACCTGCCAAGAGCAAAAACTAAAGGCAACTTAAATTTTACAAGCAGCATTTTGTACTTCGGAGGTATTTAAATTCTTTTGGAATAAATTACTATATTTTGACAGATATAAATTCTATAAAATTCTTAATTTTTAATAGTTTATTTAACTTTTTTTCTTATCTTTATCGCCACTTAATACTTGTTTCCACTGCAACAATGTCCAAGAACTCTTTCATCTCTTGTTTCTTTGACCTTGCTAGACCTTACAAAACTGTAAGGTGTTTACTTACCACAGTTTTAAGTTTTCTGATTAGTTTCTGTAATTTTTTACATGCAACATCTTTAAGATTAATATCACTCTTCACTTCTAATCCATGTTTTTACGAAAAAATGAGGCTTTTCATTTACTATGTTTTTTTTTCCTATCTTCCAATATTTGCCTATGTTTCAAGTTCAGTATTTATTAATGTTTTAAGCTAGGCAGCATTTATTGATATCCAGCTGGAGACCAATATCTCTGTTTTTGCTACTTATTTGTATGCTCACTTTAATATTTCTCTTTGAACTGTGTATACAGATAGAGATCACAATTTATTTTTAAACTGTAAAATATTTTAATTGGTATTTTTCTCTTCATACTTTTTTTTCAAAGTACATCATTAGTTTTTCCCTTCTCTGGTATATTGCATTAATGATCCAAATTTTTCTCTCAGCCTATATCCATTCTCTTTACTATGGAACTTTGTAGCACCCACCTATGCAGGCAGGGCCTAATTCTTTGCCCTTTGGTAGCACCATGTTGCATGTTTTGGTCAATGAGATGTTAGTTATATAACCAAGTTGTCATTAAAAAGACTGCACAATTAGCCCACCGGAGGAATAAGAGACACATAAAATAGAGCTGCCCAAACTAAGCTTTTCCTCAAAAGCCCAGCCACAAATTGAACACTATATTTGATCCTCAGATCCACAGACTAGCTAAATAAAAATTAACTGAGCCAAATCTAGATTAGAGGAACTATGAATAACCCTTAGGCTTGAGAATAATAACAAATAACTGTTGTTTTAGATCATTATGTTTGGGATGGTATTTGATGCTGACTAAACCACTAGTACAGTCTTAAAGCAACACTGATTAGTCATTTATTTTTACATATAAAGTATTTATAAGAATGTAATATTACAACTTTCAATGCTTCAATAAAATTACATTGTTCATTTTCATATTATACTTATCATTTCATGTGATCAATATATGTGCTTTATAGTCAAAAGAAAAAGTCTGTTTTCTTCATCAGTATAAACATATAAGAAAACGAACTTCTGAGATTATTAGCTAAAGGCTGTGTTCTGCTTCCCTGTAGGTTCAATTGTAATTTTTATTGTGTTTATTGAGAATATAATCATTAACTGTGTTATAGTCAACTATGAGAATATATAAATAAGGCATATTGATAATTATTGCCTATAATTATAAATATTATAATATTAAAGCTTTATAGGTTATGATTTAATTGATCTTAAGCCAAGATTTAGTCTTGGTTTTAACTAAAACTAAATGGGTTTAAGTGGAAGCAGGGATAAATAAAATTCTTTTTAATTTCAAAAACATGAGATGATAGCATTGAGAAAAGTTGCTTGTAAATGCTTATTAAATTGTGAAATATTCCCCAAATTTTGAGTGCATTGAGAGAGATTCTGATAAATCAGAGTAAAAAAAGGAAGGAGAAAACATACTATATAAATTATTATTGCATGTGTTGGGCATGTCAGTAATTCAGAAGCTTGCATATTATGCTTGCTTGAATCTATCCCCATGGAAATTTATCCCCATGAAACTGAATGTATGGACAACAAACACATGAAAACAAATTTGAAGAATGTTTTATTTCCACATTTCATGCGATTATGGAATAAAATAAAAAAATATACCACTAGTAGAATTACAAAGGACTGAAGTACTCAGATGAATTTAACTAAGTTTTAAATAATGTTCTTACCATGTAAGTAAAAATTGAGAAAAAAACTAAAAGAAGTAGTTTTTTTTTTTTTTTTTTTTTTTTAAAAGAAGTAGTTTTAAAAATGTGATACATGTCTATTTCTTTGAATTCTCAGTAAAACTGAATTTTTATAGTTAGAAATTTGAACTGTCATTAAGTACAAAAATATTAGTTTCACTAATATATATATATATATATGTGTGTGTATGTGTATATATATATATTCACATAATTTTGAAGGTAGTCACCAGATTATGAGTAATGTATTTACACCACATAAACTGGGAAAACATTTACAAATTTTAATCACATAATATACAATCAACCAAAGAGAAAGTAATGATTTTGAATATTGTATGTATGTTTGAAATCAGCATTTTATAATTTTGAAATTCAAAATTTGTTGCTTAGCATTATACTTATTTCCAATTTTATAAATTACTTTTTATAAATTTTGTTTGAAGCTATTTTCTATGAAGCTAGAAAAACCCAATTTAGTAGTTTAGGATACAAACAGAGTCATAGTATTCCACTTAATCACATTGACCTCTTTCCAACCTTATTAGGAAGAAATCCATTGTTTTTCCCTTGAGACTACCCTTGCCTGAAATCACTGAAGAACTCCAAGCATGGGTTATTCAATCCAAAACATTCAGTGATGTTGTCAAATATCAGGCCAAAAGTAACCAAAAAGCCAATCTAAGTGTTCAGTCACTGTCACAAGAAGTTGCTCATGGACATTGATCACATACAGTGTACAGTAGATGCTTGTGCAGTGTAGCAAGTATTCCCTGGCTGAATGTGTAACAGCATTCTAAAGAGTCTTAAGGGTTAACTTGCTTTAAGCTTATGCATCCCTTGCTTGCTGGCATATGTCCCTCAGTTTATAACAGAAATAATCTACTTTCCTTTAGATGTTGCAGACAATTGTACTTGAGGAATGAATGACAAGACTTTCCCAGAAGATAAGGCTTGACCACATTGAAAATAGCTGCCACTGGGACACCTTGCTGGCTCAGTCAGTAGAACATGCAGGTCTTGATCTCAGAGTCATGAGTTTGAACCCCATGCTGGGTACAGATTATTTAAATAAATAAAGTTCAAAAAAATAGCTGCCACTGATGCCAGAAAGTCTGTTCAGAGTCATGAGCACCAGCTCCACTTTCATTTAGCCCCCACCATGTCCTTGGCCTTCCCTTTAAAAACCTTCTCCTTCCCCTAGATAGACTGGGAAGACTATCTTTGGGGCATTAGTCCACAATCTTCCCAGGTTCCTAAATCTGTAAATAAAACAATCTTTCATTTCCTGCCATCACTTGTCCCTTGAGTATTGATTTTTGAGGAGCAAACAGTAGAATCTGAGTTCAGAACCAGTTGTCTTGTATCAGCTGAGGTTCCTGGGTAGGCAACAGATTTTTCCTTCCTTCAGCCTAAGGTTTATGTCTATTTTCCCTTCATAATCCCATACCCAGAAACTGTTTTCAAAGGAAAATTGTTAGAGCATCAACTAGAGCAAGGATTCCAGTATTTACAATCTTTCTTAAGAAACAGCATTACCTCATGCACATTTAGGTTCATATGTTGTACCTGGGGTCACCAAGCTAAACTTTTTTCCCTTTCCCACATAATGTGACCTTCCAATTACTGTTATTCTTATCAGAACTTTTTTTCCAGTTCATAAGATGTTTATAGGAATACTTGGACAATTTTTTCTATCTTGAAATTCTAGAAGCCTCTCTTCCTATAAAGAAGTATCTAGGGTTATCTATACTAATTGAGGTACTCCTTCATCCATTGTCTTATTCAAAAATTATTTACTGAGTTCCTACAATGAGTCAAGTACTTGTACATCCTTTGGAGATACAATAGTGTGAATAGAAGAATGTCCACTGATCTCTTTGAGCTCATGTTCTAGAGGTAGAAATCATAAACAAATTGACAAATAAATGAGGAAATATTAGGCAGTAAGAAATCCTTTGGAGAACCTGACATTGGCATTAATAACTCAGTCAAGAAAGAAGAATCATAGAATGGTAATAGCTGAAGTGTTTCTGGCTGGTTTCAGCTAGTCTCTTTTCTAAAAATTTATTTATTTATTTGACAGAGAGAGATCACAAGTAGGCAGAGAGGCAGGCAGAGAGAGAGGAGGAAACAGGCTCCCTGACGAGCAGAGAGCCCGAAGCGGGCCTCAATCCCAGGATCCAGAGATCATGACCTGAGCTGACGGCAGAGGCTTTAACCCACTGAGTCACTCAGGTGCCTGGTTTCAGCTAGTCTAATAACCCAAAACATGGAACATGCTTTGGAGTACTAAGGAAGAGAAAGAAGACCAGAATTGATAAGGCCATTGATTTGTCACTGGAAAAAAAAAGAAAGAAAGAAAAAAAAGAAATTGCAGGACATGTCAACAAAAAGGTAGCCTTATGATAGGACAGGTATGGTCTTCTATGCCAAATAATGAGTTTAATTTTGTTAAATGCAAAGGAATGACACTGAAGGGCTTTAAGTAAGAGAGTAAGTGTTATTGTTTTATTAAAGAAATTACTCTGGCTGTTTTGTGGAGAATGAATTGTTCATGAGTGAAAATGGAATCAAGAGAAATAATTAGGAGGTTATTATAGTAATTTAAGCAAGAGATAATGGATTTTACATACTGTAAATAAGGAGAAAATTGGATTTAATAAACAGCAGGAAAATATTTGAAGGTGGGAGTGACACACTGTTTAAATGAAATATGGTTATGATGAATAAATACATGGGAATCTTAACAAAGACAATAGAGATAGCAAAAAATATCAAAATTCAATAACTAGGAAACACAGTTTCTGAAATTAAAAAAATAAAAGGTCATCTCGCTTATAGGGGTACCTGGGTTGTTAAGCATCTGCCTTCAACTTGGGTCATGATCCCAGAGTCCCAGGATCAAGCCCCACATTCAACTCCCTTCTTGGCGGGAAGCCTGCTTCTCCCTCTCTCAATCCCCCTGCTTGTGTTCCCTCTCTAGCTGTGTTTCTCTGTCAAATAAATAAAATCTTTAATAAAAAAAAGTCTAGCTTATAAAATTGTGTAATTATTATGAGCCAGTTCAAAAGACTTCAAACTACATTAACATCTTTATCTGGTTAAGTGGCTATCTAATACTACCATTAATTCATTAATGTACTTTTTTTGGCTACTTGTTTACTTATTAATTTATTTTGCATCTTGCTCAAAAATAGGATTGGAAACTTATAGGCATTAGCACAATGCAGCAAGATAAAATGGTAAACAGGGAGAAAAAGTTGGAATTACTAGGAATGTGGAAGATGTAATCAAATTTTAGTAAAGATATACCAAAACTTAACTCTCTAACTAGATGTGTGATATTGGCCAAGTTACATAAAATTTGTTATGTTCTTTTCTCATCTGTGAAATGAGACTGTAATGCATGTCAATAAGTTTGATGAAGACGCTAGAGAAAATATCTGCAAAATACCAAGAACCTATGGGTATAAATCACTAATGAACAGGGCACCTGAGGTAATGAGAATTGGGCATTGTATGCAACTGATGAATCACTAAATTCTACTTCTGAAACTCATAATACACTATATTTTAATTAAATTGAATTTAAATAACAAAGAGTAAATCTTTAAACCATCTAATATGATAATATCATTGCCATTGTTATTGTTTATAATTTAGATAGTAGTCTAAAATATAACATCTTATAATATATACTTAATATCTAGAGAAGTGAAAATTATTGATTATGTGCTCTAAAAAATTATTCAAGGTTGCTAATTAAGGCAGAATTTTTTTCTTTAATCATTACCTAACTTGAAATCATTAAAATCTTTTATAAAAGTCAAGGGTAAAATCACCATGAAAACCCTATTGGTTTTGAAGTATTTTAAGACTAAAAAATTATCTTAAAAATGATGATTTGATTTGGACATATTCTGATAATATATTCTGATAAAAATATTGATTTTATGTTCGGTTTCCTATTAGAGTATGTCTAAAACACATACACACACACACACACACACACAAACACACACTCACACACACAACAAGAACAAACAGAAAAAGTCAACTGTACAAATGAGGAATCATGAAAGGTTTCCAATATTAATGGCAGAAATAAAATGTGAGGCAAAATTTAACTTTGTGAGAAAACAGCTTCCCAAGGAAAGCCTGTACATAAAACCTTTAGTCCACAAATTTAGACCTGTAATCAGATCTTCTGAAGCCTAGAATAATTTTTTCAGAAAAACAAAAGGCTTACTACACAATTTAATCTTTAGAATTTCAAAGAACTTCAACTACCTTTTGATCTTTTTGTTTCTCAGTAAATACCCTGAAGTTTCCTTGTGCTGATAGTTTTTACCATATTCATTTATTAGTTCATCATATACTTATTGAGTCCATCTGGTAGTAGGCATGATTTTTAATTCTAGGAACTTAGCAGTGATCACAGAAACCAAAACAATCCTTACCTTCATTGAATTGCATTCTAATTTATGAAGTCTGTTGGTGATATCTTTGTAGAGGAGAGTCAATCTTAAAAAAGAAGATCATAGAAGGAGTCACTGAGATATCATCTGAATAAAAGCCAAATGTGTTTGCCCATACATTATTTCCCCCTATGGAAAACAAAGGGAAGAATCATTCTAGGCTAAGGAAACACTAAATTCAAAGATTCTAAGATGAGTATATATGGTTTGTTGAGGACCAGCAAGGAGGCAGTGTAGCTACCGCAGAGTAAGTTAGGGAAGAATTTATAAGATTTGTCATAGAAATAATGTGGGGAAAGAAAGTGGGCCTTTGGAAGCCATTATAAGTTCTTTGATTTTATTGCTACGTGAAAGCGATAAAGATGTTGGAGTGTTTTGAACAGAAATAAATATTAAAAAATAAGTGACTTTTTTTTACAGTTTGATTCTAAGTGCTAGGTATAAACATCAGGGATTTATATAGTAACATGGTCTAGTTAGGAGAAAAAAGAACCATTTCAATCTAGACAAGAGTGGCTTGGATCAATGTGAAGGTGGTGAGAAGTGATGACTGAGTATAAAAGAAAAGAGATTTAGAGCATAATAAAAAAAAGTTTTGGCAAAAATAAAATGAACTGGAAAAATTGCATAGTCAATTTCAGGAGAAAGGGGATTATGTTTGGACATGTTAAGTTTTAGATGTCTACTGAATACTGATGGATATACGGCAAGAAGAAAGATGGATATGCAGATTTAGGATTCAAACAAAAGCTGGTCTTATGATGTAAGTGTATAAATCTTCCTATTTCCATGGAAATAGGTATATAGAATAGTATAACCAAAGACTCAGCTTTGAGGATGTCAACTTTGAAAGTAAGAAATGATAGGAGGGGGCACCTGGGTGGCTCAGTCTTCAAGTCGTAATCCTTGAGTCCTAGGATTCACATCAGGCTCCCTGTTTGGTGGGAAGCCTGCTCTGCCGTTCTCACTCCCCCTACTAGTGTTCCCTCTCTAGCTGTGTTTCTTTCTGTAAAATAAGAAAAAAAAATCTTAGAAAAAAAAGGAGAAATGAGAGGAGAAAGAAGAGAAGGATGCTGAGAAGAAGAAAAGCAGGAGGGTGCAGATCTTGAAAACTAAGGAAGAGGGAGGAATCAAATGTATAGCTATTACTGGTAAGCCAAGAAAGATGGGGATGGAAATTTTTTTGTTGGATTTAGCAGCTGGAGATAATGTGATCTTCCCAACAAGCATTTTTAGAGGGAAACAGAATGCTAGATTATCTGCTCTAAGTATCACAAGACTGAAATCAATGTTTCAGCTGGGCCATATTCTTATGTGGAAAATTACACTTCCAAGCTTAGTTTTATTGTTGACAGAATTCAGTTCCTTGTGTGTGGGCATAGAACTGAGGTCTCCATTACCTTACTGTGTGGCTACTTCATTAGCAAGCCACCAATCTGTCTTATACTTCAAACCACTGACTTTCTGTAACCAGCTAGAGAAGACTTTATGGCTTTTAACGGGCTTGTGAGATTAAGTCAAGACTCCCCATTTAATTTTTCTATCTAAAGGTCAACTGGGTCATAAAACACAATCACCATAATAATATCCACTATAGACACTTTTCTGGAAATTATACATGGAGTGGATATCAAGTGTGGGAAATCTTCAGGGACATTGTAGAATTCTGCCTAGAACAATGTAAAATGGCAATTCTCTACTGGTAGCAAATTTGTACCCTTAAATATTTCTTCAGTGTTCCTAGCCTCTGATAACCAAAATGCTACACACCTTAAACTTAGGCAATGTCATATGTCAATTATATCTTGGAAAAAAATAAACCAGAAAAAAAGAAGGATACATTCTTCTAGTCTCAAAATGATTCCTGCTGCTTTTTCTGATCCAGACATGAAGATTAAATGAGGCATGGGAAAATATTTTTTTCTGAAATAATTATTTATACCACTGTAATGGCATTTCTACTGAGGTAATCCTTTTATTGCAACCTTAGTAGTGAGAAACAAATATTTTTTTTCTGGTTTTTTTTTTTTTCAATTCAGAATTACACATCTTACAGGTTAAAGGAGTTATAAGATAATAAGAAACAAAATAGATCAAGTTTATGATGTTGATTATGCTTGAAGTACAAACTAGAGAATTTATTTGGGGATCTTAAAAATAAACTAACGGATGTGTATAATAGAATGTTACTGAAAGGGTGGAGTGAAATGTTAGCCAAAGGAACTATGGAAAATGATGTTTTCAATGGCTAAGGAATTATACATAAATGCTGTAACTATGTCAAGAGTTATCAAACCAACTTGTGAGGAAAATCTGGCCACCACCTGTTTTTTATGGCCAACAAGGTAAAAATGGTTTTACACTTTAAAATGTAAAATGTAAATCTTGCACTTTACAAAAAATGTCTACCAACCTGTACCCTAGTTTACAATTTTTTTCCCACATAGAAGTAATGGTTACCAATTCTGAAATTACTTTATATATGTATATCCAAGTTTGAATGAATAACTATATAAATTATAGATAATGGAAGCCAGGTTTTTTATTGTCAGAGAAAGAATTTACAATTAAGCAAGAGGGGAGGCTAGAATGAATCTCATGGTGCTAGATTAGAATAGCTATATGAATTCATGCTTATTTTAGTATAGATAGGTGATAGATTAATAGAATGATAGAGTGATAGACAATACATACAGGTAGATATAGATGTCTGAGTATACATGTGCACATTACACACATAGTTGATCTGCCAGCTGAGAGGGCCCACAAGCAATGACACCCCAGTAACAATGAACAAACCTATCCCCAAATATTGATTTCCAAATACTATTCTCCATTAAAATGAACTAGGACATAAGGCAAGGAAAATATAAAATAAAACTGAACCACAGGGGCACCTGGGTTAAGCGACCCGGCTGGTTAAGCGACTGCCTTCGGCTCAGGTCATGATCCCGGAGATCCGGGATTGAGTCCCACATTGGGCTCCCTGCTCCGTGGGAAAACCTGCTTCTCTCTCTCTTACGCCCCCTGCTTGTGTTCCCTGTCTTGCTCTGTTTCTCTCCATCAAATAAATAAAATCTTAAAAAAAACAAAAAAAACAAAAAAAACAAAAACCTGAACCATAAAGTAAGAAAACACATCTGGACATTGGTCTTGGCAATGATTTTTTTTGGATATGATACCAAGAGCACAAACAGCAAAAACAAAAATCAACACGTTAGACCAAATCAAACTAAAAAGCTTCTGCACAGCAACAGAAACAGTCAACAAAAGTAAAAGACAACCGACTTAATGGGAACAAATATTTGCAAACCATATGTTGGCTAAGGGATTAATATCCAAAATACATAAAGAACTCATAAAACTCAATAACAAAGAATAAATAACCTAAATAAAAAATGAGCAAAGGAACAAACAGACACTTTTCAGAAGAAGAAATACAAATAAGCAACAGTTACATGTAGGTGTTCAACATTACTAATCATCAGGGAAATGCAAATCAAAACCACAATGCAATATCACCTCTGTTAGAATGGCTATCACCAATAACAAAGAATAAATAACCTAAATAAAAAATGAGCAAAGGAACAAACAGACACTTTTCAGAAGAAGAAATACAAATAAGCAACAGTTACATGTAGGTGTTCAACATAACTAATCATCAGGGAAATGCAAATCAAAACCACAATGCAATATCACCTGTTAGAATGGCTATCACCAAGAAGATAAGATACAACAAATATTGATAAGAATGTAGAAGAAAGACAACTCTCATATGCTGTTGGTAGGAATGCAAATTGGGACAAACATTATGGAAAACAGTATGACAGTTCCTAAAAAATTAAAAATAGAACTTCCCTTTCTGGGTATATACCAAAAGGAAATAAAAGAGGGCATTGAGAAAACATCTGCACTCTCATATTTATTTCAGCATTATTCACAACAGCATATAAAAACAAAAGAAGTGCCCTGAGAAAGAAGGAACTCATACCATTTGCAACAACACTGATGGATTTTAAGGGTACTATGTTTAGTGAGGTAAGTCAGATAAATACTGTATGATATCACCTATACATGGAATTAAAAAAAAAAAAACAAAAGTTGTAACAACAGAGTAAAATGGTGGTCACCAAGGACTGGTGGATGGGGGAATAGAAGAGATATGGTTTAAAGGTACAAACTTGCAACTAACAGACAAAAACAAAAACAAAAAACACCTCCTAGAGATATAGTAATTACAGATATCAATATTGTATTATAAACATCAAACTTGCCAAGAAACTATATCCTAATTACTCCCACCACAAAAAATAAATGGTAATTAAATGATGTGATAAAGTGGCAATCATACTGTTATATACAAATGATTTAAATTAATATGCTGTATACTTAAGACTTACACAATGTGTTTTTTTTTATTTAAAGATTTTATTTATTTGACACACAGAGGGGCAGGTAGAGAGAGAGGGGGAAGCAGGTTCCCTGCTGAGCAGAGAGCCCGATGCAGGCCTCGATCGCAGGACCCTGGGATCATGACCTGAGCCAAAGGCAGAGGCTTTAACACACTGAGCCACCCAGGTACCCACACAATGTGTTTTTAAAAATTTTTAATACCTTGCACAATGTTATGTTAAGAATTTATACAATAATGTATTTCAATAAAATAAACAAATAAATGAATAAATGTACACAGGGGCCTATATGAATGATATCTCACTATTTGGACAACACAATAAGTAGCAATAATGTCCTATAATAACTTAAAGAATAAACAATGTGATTCCATACTGATATAAATATTGAATACCAAATAAATGAGGGAAAGGGACAACTCATTCTCACAGAAGGATTTCAAATAATATATTCTGATACTTTTTGTTCAGGAGGTGGCAAATATTTACTACCTCTCCTCCCTTCATCAGTATGGGATAGATAAATTTAGTGACTCACATCCAAAGAAAAGGGTATGGGACAAAAAAATAAAAAATAATAATAATAAAAAGTCACTTCTTTACAGTAGAGAGTACCAACAAACACTGCCTTATCCAAGTAATCAACTTTCATATCACCATTAATGAATGATATGTTGATATCATGTACTCTCTGATACAATGTGATGAGAATGGCATTTTACTTATGTGGTCTTCATTCCTATAGCTGTGTAATCATGGGAAAATATCAGACAAACCCTACTGTAGGATTCTCCACAAAATACCTGGCCAGTATTCCTTAAAAGTATCAATATCATAAAAAACAAGAAAATTTTAAGAAACATAAAAACAAATTGCAACATGGTATCCTGGATTGGATCCAGTAACAGAAAAAAAAATTGGAACCCAAATTAAATTTTTCATTTAATATTACAACAAAATCTTAGTTTTGATAAATACACTATGATTATGGAGATGTTAACATTACAAGAAGTTGATTGGTGGCTATATATTATCTTTGCCATTCTTTTGTAAATCTAAATTATTTCAAAGTAAAATACCTATTAATTACTTTAAAATAAATTAATACATAACAATCATTTTCCAATAACAATTGTTTTTTTCATAATCTTATATCTTCACATTTTCCAATATAATATGTACTTTGAGCATAAAATTGGTTTAACAATAAATTAATCGGCATTTTTTCCCCAACTCTAAAGGCAATAGCATTCTGGTGAAGGGGTATAAATTTCCAACTCTAAAGGCAACAGCATTCTAATGGGGGGGTTAAAAAGCTGAGTGTGTTTATTGAAGAGTTAAATAATTTTCCTTTACAAAAAGCACATATATATGCCATACAGTGATTCATGTTTGTGAGTATTCCTTATTGACAAAATCCATTAGCACACTGGCATATAGGTGCAGCCCATCAAATCTCCTAAACTTTCATTTCTTTGATTGATGGATTTTTAGAAAAAAATATTTTTTTTGCTAATACCAGATGACTGTCACTTTTGATATTGGTTCACTGAGAGGGTATTTCCACATTCCAGACTGTGACAAAGGAAAATGTGTTTTGTACCAACTATGTTAGAAACCTTGAAAGGTTCAGAAGCTTATTACAGATAAACTCTTCAACCTCACACAGATGAAATATGCTACCGCTACAAAACTGAGCTGAAAATTTCTTGGGTATGTGGTTCCTTATAAGATTCCCAGAACTATGTTTTCCCCTCCACTAGCAAGGCTTGAAAATAAAACAATCTTATATCTGGAAATCAGTAAATCCAGTGTTAAATATTCAAAGCAGATATTTCATGTGCTTGAGGATCCACAACTCTTCTTTGTCTTGCATAAGCTGTTAGTTACTGTCCTTATTAAAGTTAGAGGCCTAGACAAGCAAGGGCTAAAGTCAATAAAGAATTCTATTCTTTCTTAGTTTCTGTTTTTTTCCAATTCTTCATCAATAAGTCATAAAGCAAGTAGGAACATGTTAGAAGTAAAATGACTTAACACTATAAAAAATTGAAAACTTTTACTTTTTCTAGAGATGTGTTACTACTTTGTAATAGTTCCAATTTTATTTCTTCTGACTTGATAATTACCTTAAATGCCACAAAGATACAGAAAGTGTTCTTAAAAAGAGTAAATCTTCAGACCAAGTAGGTAAACCTTAAATTAAATGAACACAATTATGCATTTGATTATGAGAAGCTGTTTGGCCTTGTCATGCAGTCTATTATATTTCTTTCACTTCTGAACAGTATCTTACTTCCATTTCACCCATATGTCTCTGACTTCTCTCTCCATTTTGCTCAGGAAATACATTCAAATTCCTCTTCTTTTTTTTTTACTGACTATAATTCCACCTAAAGTTTCTTAGCTTCTCCTTAAGCTTAGAACTCTTCTGTACCAATACTTATTGGTTTCTTCTTTTTTATTTTTTTTTTCCTTCTGACATCATCCAAGTAGCTTCTAAGAGATATTACCTTCATAATGACTGGACATAAATTTACTTTTTATGCCTACCATGACAACTGATTCATGTAAAAAATGTAATGGACTACGTGAAAAAAGTAGTATAAGTTGTCTGCCATTTCAAATTTTCATTTATCTTTAAAAACTAGAAAATGCAATGCTAATCTTGGAACAGCATAATCAGTGACAAAATGTCCAGTTTATATTCTTCTCTGCGGTGACCTTGAGGCCAGTGCTGCTGTGTTACACATACAGAACTCTTAGACTTGTTCTACAGAATTGTGGAGAAGCAGATGGAGTTAGTAGTGTCAGACCCAAATTAGACTGATTATTTCCCACATGATACTGATACTGATAAAGAAGTTATCATGTTACCATATTCCCTTAAACATATCAATCAGTAATATGAGTAATAGTAAAGGATTTTACCAGAGTTGAACAAAATTTGAAGGTCCAAAATCTCAGAAACAAGGGAACTGCAAAGAAATGATGTAGCCACTCTCCTCAGTACCTCTACCATTATTGGTGTATAGAAAGCTAAGAATCTAGGGGGTGAGTTTAGGCAGAGGACCTTTTTCAAAGAAGCAGACTTTTGGCAAGTTGTCAAGAATGGAGAGCCATAAATTTGAGTTCAGACCGTAAAGGTAGTCAGGAAATTGGGATGTGGGTATTCACTTTGCAAGAAGGGAATCCCAGCAAAGTTATATTGATACTGTGCCAGTTTTCCACTTGAAGCATGCCAAATTCTTGAGATGCACAGAGCAATAGGATAAGAAGTTACCAAGAGCCACTCATTTGTGGAGCAGGGTTCTCCATAGTCTGGTAGCACTGAATCAAAAAAAAAAAAAAAAAAAAAATTGCCTGAAATTTCTGAAAGAATTTCCAAAAAGTTTCCAAAAAGAAAAAGGTTGAGAAAATATTCCAGACCTCAGTTGGAAATAGATGTTGGCTATACAATTAAGAGTATATACATTACCTAGAAAAGTTCAAGTATACACACTTTCTACAAAGCTGTAACCCAGCTTCTACTAAACTCAGTCATTCTTATCTTCACGTGCCTAGTCTGCTAGAGGATAAATAGAAACCTCTCAGAGGAAGACAAAAAATCATACAGAGCCTTTAAAATTTTAAATGTCTGGAATTTTACAAAAAATAATCGAGCATTTGAACAGAAAAAGAACTAAGAAAAAAGAAAGATAACATTGATAGACTCACAGATGACTCACTTTGGGGAATAATCACAAGTAGATTTTAAAATACAATATTGTAAATTCAGAACTCAGATGAATTTAACAGCAGATTCGGCATATCACAAAAAAGAATGAGTGAAATAAAGGAAGGAAAGCAAAAATATACTAAATTTGGACAAGTATAGAAAGATAGGACAGAAGTAAATTAGTAATGTATGTAATTTGATTCCCATAAAGGGAAGAGAGTGAAAATGGGAACGAAACAATACTGCATTCGATACCAAATAAGAATTTCCAAATCTGTTCATAGGTATACATCAAGATAGATTAAGAAACCCATAGGGTGGGGCGCCTGGGTGGCTCAGTTGGTTAAG